>RJWJ010026038.1:0-23342 GCA_004363605.1 Indri indri
AAAAAAAAAAAAAAAAAAAAATCCTTTCTGGCCAGGCATGGTGGCTCAGCTCCTGTAATCAATCCTAGCACTCTGGAAGGCAGAGTGGGAGGATCACTTGAGGCCAGGAGTTCAAGATCAGCCTGAGCAAGAGCAAGACCCCCATCACTATAAAAAACTGGAAAAATTAGCTGGGCATGGCATGCACCTGTAGTCCTGGCTACTCAGGAGGCTGAGGCAGAAGGATTGCTTGAGCCCAGGAGTTTGAGGTTGTGGTTGCAGTGAGCTATGATGACACTGCTGCACTCTAGCCAGGGTGACAGAGCAAGAGTTTGTCTCAAAAAAATAAACCTGAAAAACCTTTCCTGTCCTGATGGCATAAAGATATTTTCCTATATTTTCTTCCAAATGGTTTAAAACTTTGTTTATGCATTTAGATTTTTAATGCCTCAGAAAGTTAATTTTCCCAAGCGCCATATACTGAGTAATCCATCCTTTCATCAATGCATGATGCCGTCTCTGGTATGTCCCAGGTTTCCATATGCTTGAGCCTGCTTTCAGATTCTGTTCTTTTCCATTTTCTTTTTGTATACACTTTGCAATGTATTTTTTTGGTAGGGGAAATCTCCCAACCATTTTATTCTTGAATTTTTACATTCTTAGGTTCAGAAATGTTTATGAAAACTGGTCACTGTTTTCTGTTTCCTGTAGGGGTATTACAAAGTATCACTTAGGACTCTTTCTCTCACAGGGAACAAAAAGTGCTTCTGACTATTTTAAGCAAAAAGAAGCGGGGGAAGGGGGGAGGTGGGAAGGATTTCTTTTGGGTTTTTTTGCAAAAACACAGAGCTCAGAATTGGCAGGAGAGTAAGAGATCTGGCTTAGAAAACGGGTCAGATGCAAGGCAGTGCCAGGAGACCAAGCAGAAGGAAGCACAGCCAGGGCAGCCTGGAAGGTGGTGGTGCTGGGCCATCCACCTCCTTGGCTGCAGAATGGACCCTCAGTGGGATATAACTGAACTGATTTTATAGGACTTACCTGTTGGCATTGGAGATTGCCCAGCAAAGAAAGTGATTTTATGTGATATTGCTGCAGAGCCACTCCAGTTTTCTTTAGCTAAAAGATGCTGAAATCTTGTCATCATCAAGGATGAGGATATTTGATTTAACTGGTCCCCTATGTCTCAGGTGGACAAACAGCAAATTCACATCAACTGCATCAAATGATTTCTATACAGGTTCAAATGGTGGGTCTTAATCCTGGCTGCTTATCTGAACCCCTGGCTGGGGTTGGGGGTCCTCTTTTCCCATCCAGTGATGCTAATAGGCAGGCAACGCTGAGAGTCACTGGCCTAAAAAGAAACAATTGTGCTAATACCCATTAGACATGACCTTGCTTCTGAACCACAGCTGTTCCTCCATATTCTATTTGCACAGTAGCACTATCATACAGACTCGAAAGAGGTATTGACAGATTGAAATTGTTTCAAAATTATATAGTTTATCGATGGAAGCAAAGACTGGTGGAAGATCAACACATTCCTCAGACATACTTAAATATTCTTGATGAGATGTGGCAGGACATAATAGTGTTTGAGTGAAATAATGGTGCCTGCAACCAGCTTCTCTCTCACAGGCAATATTAATTTGATTTTTTTTTTTTTTAAAGTTCTTTATGCCAGGTGCCGTGGCTCACGCCTGTAATCCTAGCACTCTGGGAGGCCGAGGCGGGTGGATTGTTTGAGCTCAGGAGTTCAAGACCAGCCTGAGCAAGGGCGAGACCCTGTCTCTGCTAAAAATAGAAAGAAATTAGCTGGACAACTAAAATATAAAGAAAAAATAAAAATTAGCCGGGCATGGTGGCGCATGCCTGTAGTCCCAGCTACTCGGGAGGCTGAGGCAGAAGGATTGCCTGAGCCCAGGAGTTTGAGGTTGCTGTGAGCTAGGCTGACACCACAGCACTCTAGCCAGGGCAACAGTGAGACTCTGTGGCAAAAAAAAAAAAAAAAAAAAAAAAAAGTTCTATATATCCTTAAGGGAGGAAAATCACATTTTGAAGAGAAGCCTTACTGACTCATAGATTTATAGTTTAAGGGAGATGAAAGACTCCTTTTGCAAAAGATGTACTATACCAAACTTTATTTTCATCAGGAGAAAATCATGCTGATAGACTTAATTACAGTAAACAGTCTGGCAATTAGGATCTATCGGAACATGATCTGAGTAATTCCAATAGCAAAAGAGCTGCTCCTGAGGCATACTTGTCTTCTTCAAATTTGAGTGATTTAATTATTTAGATTGGTTAGAGTTCCTGGCTTTCAGAAGAGGGAATTCTTGGAACCATTCTAAAGAGGTCTTTGATGACTTCAGAGTAAAATTTTTAGTTTAATCATATGTGAAGATCTGTGTTTCCATAATCTGTTTCCAAAAACTACACTTTGGTCAACATCCTCAGATATATATGTGATCCTAAAATCTGAGCCCAATAACTGTGCCCACTATTAGTGGTGTGTTACAGATAGTTGAATAACCTGCTCATTGGAGGAGAAAGTCCTGATACATAGTGGTTGCCTATTTCCATGATGTAGACACTCCCACTATGACCCAGGTGATTTCAAGCTACCAAATTGAGGTCCCTTGACACAGAATTGGGAAGAGTTGCACAGTTGCACACCATTGTATAATAATCCCACTCTACAGATAAAATAGACATAAATAAAATTAAGAGCATAGAATAGTAATATAAAAATGAGGAAGTGATGCATTTTGAATATTAATTACCTCTGCTTTTAATATGATTTGTTTGATTAAATTTATATAGTTTAATTTTTAAATAGATTTCATTTTTTAGTTTTAGATTAATAGCAAAATTGAGCAGAAAGTACAGAGAGTTCTCATATGCCCCCTGCGACTGCCCCCCACAAAGCTTCCCCCACCCCACTATCAATATCCTATGCCATGTGGTACATTTGCTACAATTGATGAACCTACCTTCCCGCATCATTTGCACCCAAAGTCCTATAGTTTACATTAGGGTTCACTCCTGGTGTCATACAGTTTATGGGTTTTGATAAATGCGTAATGACATATATCCACTCTTATAGTATCATACAAGATAGTTTCACTGCCCTAAAAATCCTCCCTGTTCTGCCTATTCATCCCTTCCTCCCCCCAACCCCTGGCAAACACTGATCTTTTTACTATCTCTCTAATTTTCCTTTTTCCAGAAGGTCATATAGTTGCAATCTTATAGTTTGTAGCGTTTTCAGATTGGCTTCTTTCACTTAGTAATGTGCATTTAAGATTGCTCCATGTCGTTCCATAGCTTTTCATGGCTTGATAGCCCATTTCTCTTTAGTGCTGAATAATATTCCATTGCCTGTATAAGCCACCGTTTGTTCACTCACTGAAGGACATCTTGGTTGCTTTCAAATTTTGGCAGTTATGAATAAAGCTGCTATAAACATCCATGTGCAAGTTTTTGTGTGGACCTAAGTTTTCAACTCATTTGGGTAAATACCAAAGAGTGAAACTGCTGGATCCCTAGTTTAATTTTTAATAATGCTGTGTTTAACAATTGTCTTAGAAAATTCCTGGAAATTTAACGAACAGCTCTCATTAGCCAGTGTGAGCCAGCTTGGCACATCACTGCATTATAATCCCACCCCTCCTCTCCCTCCAAATTGTGCTTAATAAAAATTCAAACTTGAGATTTTGGGTGGCTCCAACTGAAGTCCATCTGTGATATAGTCTTTAAAATGTTGCTTTTGTGTGAGTATATGTATGTTCTAATAGGCTTATGAAGTCAAAATATAGACTGTTTAGTTCTCGGCTTTCTAACAAAAGCAGGTCAAGGCTAGTTTCAGCCTTTTTTGCTCCTCACAAAGCATCATGTGCAGAATGTGATGAACTCATCTGATCAGAGGGTCTCAAACTGTTCTGCAGAATGTCAAGGGCTGCCGAGGCACAGCCCGGAACCACCACATTTTAAGTAGAGGTGCTCCTGCCCCTGGTCATTCTCCCCATGGTCCCTTCAACAGAGTATCTTAGCTTTTCTGTTCGATGTACTGGGTTTCTGCATTAGACTTTGTTTGAAGAAGAATTTCTTTCACTACAAAAACTTTCAAACCACTGCCTTGGAACTCAAAACGATAATGAAAGAATTGGATTGAGCTTCACACCACTATTTCTGGATGCATCAAGCATGCTCTTCCAGCTGTGCTTGCTGCCACCTCAACGAAAATTGCTCTGAGGATCAGAAGTGAGTTTGGAGAGCAAATGCCTCTGGCACTGCAGTCCGAGACGTCCACATCCATAGCAATTATAAGAAAGGGAGAACTAATTATTATATAGGCAAAGGTGCTGTCCACTTGTTACAGTTATGAGTGGCATTATTTTAGATTCATCCCTGGAGCAGCCAGTTAACTCTGTAAAGTGGTGAAAAGAAACAAGTATGATCAATTTTTATTTTACTCTGATTCAATCAGTTCTTCCTAGAGGGAAAACCCATTAAGATATAGCTTTCGTCCTCAAGATTTCATATAAAGTCTTGGCTGAAACATTTGCCAGTCCCATTAGGCAACACTCCCTACAACTGAGATCCCCAATACCCAGGCTGTGGACTAGTACCAGTTTGTGGCCTGTTAGGAACTGGGCCACATGGCAGGATGTGAGCGGCTGGTGAACAAGCAAAACTTCATCTGTATTTATAGCCGCTCCCCATCGCTCGCATCACCGCCCGAGTTCCGCCTCCTGACAGATCAGACACGGCATTAGATTCTCATAGGAGTGAGAACCCTGCTGTAAACGGCACATGTGAGGGATCTAGGTTGCACGCTCCTTATGAGAATCTAATGCTTGATGATCTGAGGTGGAGCTGAGGTGGTGATGCTAGCACTGGGTAGTGGCTGCAAATACAGATTATGCAGAGAGGTTTGACTGCACAATAAATGGAATGTGCTTGAATCATCACGAAACCACCCCTGGCTCCCACTGGCCTCCCCTGGTCCGTGGAAAAATTGTCTTCCATGAAACTGGTCCTTGGTGCCAAAAAAGTTGGGGACCACCGCCCTGCAACTTACATTTGTTGTTTGGTACAGAATTCTTTCCTATCACATTCAGAGGTTTAACACATTGATTCCAGGCAGTCTGTACTTACACTCTCCATATAACTAATTGGTAAGTGCTGTGTATCATAAAACACACCCTGGAAGCAAGACCAGGAATGGAAGAAAAAAAATGCATAAAGCATCCTCCTTGGTATCCTGTCCATGGGCTATACTCATACTGCCTATTCTCATGATAAAGGGATGCACTTTTTATGTCTCTGCGTTGTGGGGGAAGCATCCATTTGCTGAAGTCTGTTTTAGGGTGAGTTAGAGGAAAATTCTCTCATGTATGTTTTCCCTTTTGTAAGCAACCCTCTAGAGAGATTTATAAACCTCCTTATTTTATTTTTGTTCCCTTCCTTCCTTTGTGTGTATGGAGGGATTGCAGCTGGGTCTCTCCCTGAGTGTGAGCTACTATATTTTTAGAGTTCATATTAGAGTGATTAGAAAACTTGTAAAGATTATGTAAATTATATATCATTAAAGAAGGTATGTCAGGTGCTGTCCTACAGATTTTGGATGCTTTGAATTGAAGGAACAACATGGTTCCAGAAGCTCTTTTCAGTATATCTGGGGACAGATCTCGTTATTTAGAAATGGTCAGTGATCTGAAACTACTGTATTTCCAAGATCTTGGGATCAAAAAATGTCAAAGCTTCGAGAAAACGTAGAGTGCATCTGGGTGAACCTAATTATTTTTATACACGAGGAATCTGAACTCTGAGAGGCCAGCTAGCCTGGAGGATGCCACACAGCTCAGAAGTGGTACAGTCAGACCCCAGGTTGGCCACTTCACTTTTAGCGGGGGTTTAGTTTTTGTGTTGTTTTAGCTTCTTGAAACTTTTCTGGAGGGTAAGACTTTAAATAAAAAGTGTAAGGCATCCGGGCTGTGGTTGGGAAGCTGAAAGTGCTCGTGAAGGGAGTTTTAGGGGAGCAAAAAGGAATCCAGCCTCCCTTGCTTGCAGCATGAGACACAGGCAGATGGTTTCTTCTCGTCTCCTTTAAAAAAATTACATAAGAATGCAAAGAAATAAGTTAGTAGAATTCTAAACAGCAAAAGGCTTATTGAGGTCTAAACACGTCCTAAGAGGTAGTAACTACAGAGTCCTTTGCATCTTCAGGAATGTGCTGAATTGCTCAGACAGTCTAGACGGTGAAACTCTGCCTGGTCCTTCCTAACCTTGAGTCAGACACACAGGGCTCCAGCTGCCCTGACTGCAGGTCCCACCTAAGCACCCAAGAGGGGAAGTGATGTTCAGGGCAAAAGGGCCAGTAGCAACCACCTGGGGTTTTGCAAACCCCAGCAAATAACAAACAGCCCTTCCCTGGTTTGCTGACAGGTTCATTTCTGGGAAAGTTAAATACAGGGCTGGCTCTAGGCAAAACTGTGAAGTAGGTGAGTCCGTTTCCAGCGCATTCTCCTCTTCCCCGTTAGCAGCAGCCTGTTCTAGCTGTCACCAGGGTCCTGAGCATGCACACTGGACTGCTGGCTGCAGCTTCAGGCCCTTCCCTCCCTCCCTCCCCAGCAGCTTCCCATGCTTGGTCCTGGGGCCCAGGGCAGCCCTGTCTGTCCCATTCCAAGGCCAGCCATTCCAGCTGACTGACTTGTGCCAATGCGCTGATGGCTGCCAACGGAGTCATTCATTCACTTTTTCCCAGGCAATATGCTCTCACTGCAACCACGGCTAGCTGGAGACAACTTAATCGGATTATTCAGCTGATGGAACTTTCTAGCGTGGAGGCCCGTTACAGAGGGGGGAGGCCAAGGGAGGGAGAGGAGGCAGGGCTTTGGCCTCTGAGTAGCAGTTGGTCACTTGCTCTTGCTCTGCTGGAAGGCCCCAAGAAAGGGATAGACGACATGACACCTTGAAGGCTTTTCCATGGCACTGGCATCCTATGAAACACCCTGCACAGATCTGCTTTTCTTAACACTCCCCAAATCGCAGTATGAACACTAATAATAAACTAACCAAGTTGGACTATTTCATGATGAGGCTTGTATATACTGCGACCCCTTCTACGAGGCCGTTCTTAGAGGACACAGATTCTGCCCAGGTTAGGAATTAGGCACGTGCTCTAATGACAAGCTCTCAGATTTTCTTAACCGGCCGCAGAACGCCAAGGTTCAGAGGGAATTCTGAGCTGTTCTTAGGCCTGTGTCCCTCTTGCATTTCTTTCTCAGTCCTCAATTTGGAGGCAGCAGGGCCATGTTGTTGGAACTCAGAACTCTTTCTCTTCACCATCATGTTTTTTTAGATTAAACCATTTTTGCTGTGTTTCTACACTGGTTTTAAATGAGGATGACATCATGGGAAACGTCTTTTAAACTACTATCCCTGTGACAGAGGGCCCTTTGTGCTGGTGTCCAGAGTTTGCCTCTGTCCCTGTTCTGATAACCCTGGAAACATCGCCGTACAATTGTTTGCATCCTGGTATCACCAAGATGCCCCGGGAACGTATCCCTTCATGTTTTCACTCGTATGTACCTGCTGATGCTCACCCATCTACTCCGCTGTGTCACCACCTGAGATTGGTGGCCCCTTTGCCCACAGCCAGTGTCAACTGTAGGCTGATGTCAGGGAGGAGTAGCCTAAACAGAATGGGTCCATTTAGACCCTGCCTTTCTCCTCCCCAGTTGGCAGAACCTGTGCATGTGCTCTCTGAGTGATGTGGGACAGCGCTGTACCAGCTTAAACAGCTCAGGCTCAGGAGCCTGGTGGCCACGGGGCCTGAGCAATCTTGAGAAGAATGACAGTGATGCTGCTTCCTCTAGGGATGACAATCTAAAGACTGGGCCCCCTGGAAGGGTTGATATAAGGTGGGTGGTGACCTCCCAGAGATGCCCCAGCCTCACCCAAACACAGTCCCCACTCCTCTGCACCAAGGACATGCTCAGCTTACGGGAAGAGAGCCTTTCCTTTTCCATTGAGCTCTGTAATTTTCTTTAGATAAACCAATGCCCCCAAAACAAGATAGGCGTCCTTGTGGGCCATCCACACACACACTCACACACACACGCAAAATAATCACAAGACTCTATTTTAGAAGGAACTAGAATAATAGCTGAAGCATCCACGCACAGTTTTGAGGAGTGTCTGTGAATGATAATTAAATGCGGCTACCTCCCACACCCAAGACAGCTTCCCCTTGCAGCGACAACTTCAAATGCAGTGTCAGCTGTGCAGTCTGTGACTTCCTTAATGCCAATGAGGCCTGCAGAGTTTCAGTGTCATGTGCCGAAAACTTAAAAATCAACTTTCGTGAAAGTTGTCGCTTATGCCATGGCCAGCTCGCTGTCCAGAGAAGGGGCCCTGGGAAGAAGGAGCCTTTGGCATACTCAGATGAGGGCTCAACATGAGCATAAAACTCACAAATATATGCAACCAAAAAAAAAAAAAAAATCGCAATCTCTTTTCAAACTTCCTTTGGGAACGGAGGATGGTATTGGATCTCAGCCTGCTTTCCAGTTCCCTTCACAGCGAGAACAAGCTGTGATGCTCACAGGTTTGTGGGGGGGCCTTAGCCACTGGAGATGTGGCCTGCGTGGCCTTGGCTCAGGTCCTGGAGGCATTTGCAGGAGGTGGGCCTCCTTCCCGAGCCCCTGCCTTGGGTGGGAGCATTGATAAGCCTGAGTCTCCCACTGTGGCCACCTGACACCCGCCAGCTTGTCCCCTAGCCAGAACCCCCACTTGTGACCTTCTCCCTTCTCCCTCTTTTTCAGCTTTCTTGTCATGCCCTTTGCACTCGGTGCCATCAACCTGAGCACTACTCTTCCTTCAAGGACAAGTTCAAATTCCACCTCATGTACGAAATCTTTATTGCCAGAGGTAGCAATAACACAGTAATGCCTTGCAAACATGCAATGGTTTGCAGCATTCCTGCTCATTACCTCAACCAAGGGTCCTAGAGTTTCGGAGCTGGAAAACCTTAGAGACCAGCCCACTATGATTTTAAGGAGAAGGAGGCTAAGTGAACGCTCGAGATGCCACTGTTCTTGGTGAGCAAGGAAGAGATCTGAGGCCTCTGGACCCCGCAGACCAGTATTCCCTCCATTGGAGACTCCCGTGGGGGTAACTCTTCCTGCATGCTGCAGGTGAGATGGCTCAGCTGGTGACTCACGGCCAGTCTCAGCTGCCTTATTAGTGGCGGTGGCTTCTGCTTCCTGATCCAGTGCCTCAGCAAGACAGAGCCGCCCTCCTGTGGGCGGATTCTTGCAGATTCTCCCTGTGGAACGGCTCTGGGACCAGGGGGCAAGGCCATCTCACCACCCTGTGACTCTCAGCTTTACCCCCGACATTGTGTTGTTGTCATTTAAATCTTTGGACCCAATAAGTTCCTAGGTATAGGGCCAAGATTTTATAGCCCCAGGCCCCATTTCACTGTTCCAGTGACTAGTGCAAGGCTTTCCCTGGATCCGTGCCAGGCTCCTGCCCTACCTCCCACCTCTTTCAGAAAGAAGGGGAGGGAGAAGGCGGGGAAGGCGGGCACAGGTGAGGACAAAGCCTTCCCTGTCTGGAAGAAGAGGCGGGGCCCCAGGCTGAGGGCAGGGCAGTGGGAAGAGGCGGTTCACACCTGCCAGGCCCACCCACCCCGAGCCTGCAGGGCGGGAAGGGCCTGTCCTGGCAGACATGAGCAAGGACAGCACACCAGCGGTCACTTGTCTCGGAGAGCTGCCTGCCCTCCCTTTGTCCCGCTTGGAACAAAGGGCCCCAAACCCTCCGTGCCCTGACGAATCCAGGGGTTGGGTCCGGTCCCAGGCTCCAACAGGCCACGTCCTGTGGACCTTGGTACAGCCGGTTCGCCTGCACCCTCCCCAGCTCTGGGGGCTGATGAGACACGAAGAGACCCCGCCTAGGGGTTTCTCTCACAAAAGCATGAGACAGAGCCCTTTAGCAATGACATTGCCATTTCTGCCTCACAGCTGCTGTGCCTGCTACAGAGGCCAAGCCAGAAAGACACCTGGCACTGGGGACATCTGGCCTGAGCCCTTGTCATTTGGTGGAAACTTATGCTGGGACCTCACCACAGGCATCTCTCTTTCCCTGCTGTCTTTCTTTTTCAATATTGAATTACTTTTGTTCATATTCTAGGTTCCTTTTCCTTTTTGGGGTGTGTCAGAAACAGGTAGATAGGTGATTGCCCTGCTGGGGAACTTGTTGGGTTCCCAAGGTATTGGGACCAGTGCCAGCTACACCCACAAAGCAGAAAATAAGTCTCTTGCTGACCTGCCTAAGGGTCTGATGTGCTCATGTGGCCTGTTGGGCTCTGACGTTTCTCTAGAAGATTCTTATTTAAATGTGTAGTTATTATGTGGGAGATTTAAAACAAATTAATCTTTATAGCAAATCATAATTATCCCTATGGAAGCACAGAGTCCTATAGAAATAAGGCTCGGTGGGGCTCATTTTCGGTTGCAGGTATAGATTAGTTTTTTCACCTGAAACACGAATGAGTTGGACTAATCTCTCAAGGTTACTTTAACAACAAATATATGCTTTTGCGATCTAGAGAGGCAAGTGGTTGAGGGATTATTTTTATAAAAATAATGTCTTTTGACTTGCCTATTCATAGCACCAGATTTGGGACAGATGTGTGAATGGCTGTCTCGGTTTCATAATGCAGAAGCCCTGGGAGGCCTGTCAACACTTCCACTGACAGCCTTAAGGTTCAGGCCAGAAACTCACACAATTGGAATCTTAATCAATTATATGAGGGCTTCTCTCCTCTAGGGATATCGCTGAACACGGGGAGGGCTGAAGAGTTCTCTGCCACTGTCCTGCCCCTGCTGTACCTCAGGACACGGTCTGGACAAGAAAGGCCGGGCGGGTGGGCTTGCGGGGTGGACCTGGGAAGACCGTACCGGTTCCTATGGGGAAGACAGCAGGTGGATTCCCTGTCATACGATTCCCCAGCGTGGGCCCCCCTGGGCCAGGTGCTCTGTCACCAAACATCACAGCATGGTGTCAGGTGAGTGTCCTCACCCCTCTTCCGCAGAGCTCCAGAAGTTAGGGAGCTTGCTCAGGCCATGCTGCTTTCCCACAGAAGACAGGCTTCTCTAGCAAGGTGGGCCCTGCTAGCCACCTGCCTGTCGCCTGTCGTCCCACTCTGGAGACACTGGCTCTGCCGCTTGAGCTGTACCTTCTCCCACCCGGGAACCCCCGGCCTCCGCTGCCCTGGCTCCCAGCTGTGGCTTCTGGGCTCCTCTTTCGGGTCTGCTCTCTCTTCTCAGCGCGTCACTGGCCACAACAAGGATAGTATTACTGACCACCGGGGACAAATGCAGCTGGTACCACTACAAACACACCATATGGTCTCTTGCCTTCTTTATGGGAATTGCACAAAATCAAACTGAGCAGCGTTCTGGTGTCTGGGGAGCCCCAGCCCACAGCAGCACAGCAGACAGCAAACCCGTCTGCCGGAGGTTGCGTTGGACGCATCTCAACCAACACAGGGATCGCTTCTTGGCCTGACATGACTAATAATAAGTTGTGAAAAGGAAACGTCACTTAGCTATCAGTAACGAACGGGATTTTCAATCAACCATGCTGCGGAAAGATGGAATTGTCTTCTATTCTCTGTGTAGAAAAGGCAATAAGGAATCAGTGCCACGTAACAAGGTTATCAGAGTGTGTAGCATAAAGGTGTGTCATACAGTTAATTAATGAAAACGTTATCTTATTTTCTGGGTATCCCAAGGCTTTTAAAGGTGTATAATTTGTTACAATGTCTCTGTTGTAAGTACGCGTTTAATTTCATGCGTGACTTTGTATAAGTCCTTTCACTTTCATTTTCTTAAGGAAGCCCTCCGCTGCCCCCAGTTGTGAGAGTTTCCAGTCCCGTAAGAGCTAGAGCTGGCCCTGCCTGCTGTATACCAGGTGGAGAAGCCTCGTGAGGAGTGAGGCATGAAGGTGGGCGCCGGAGGCAGGGCTCGAGGGGAAGGCAGGCTGGTGCCAGCGTGAAAGTCCCCGTGTGCCATTCTGAAGAAGTTCAGCTCCCGTTGAGGAGCCAATGGACTTTTGAACAGAGAAATGGCAGGATGGGATTTGTGTCTTTAGATAATCCTGGAGGAAGATGGTAGAATGGTCTACAGGCAGGAAAGGGGGGTGACAAGGAGGTCAGTTAGGAGGCCAGGGCAGTGGCATAAATGAGAGATACTGAGACCCTCCTCTAGGGTGGGGAGGGTGGAAGGGAGTTTCAGCAGCAGTTACAGAGCAGACTGGGCAGAACCGGGGGATGGATGAGGAACCCGTGTGGGTGTGCCGGGGCACAGGGACGGGGCAGGGAGAGGAAGTACAGTGAGAGAGAGAAAGACCAGAGGAAACTGGGCTTTGACCTTGGGTGGCGGGGAGGATGGGAAGGCCATTCAGAGAGAGCCCAGGAGGAGCCGCAGCTCTGAGCAAATAATGAGCCCAGTGTTGGGCCCTAGCAGCCTCAAGTACTGCCCCACAAAGCTGAAAGAATGAAATTATTTGAGTCAACAAACTACACATTTGATGCTCCCGGTGGCACGCCAGGCAGGCACGAGGCACAGGGGAAGCTTGCGCGGTGGCCATGACATAGCCTGGGCCCCAGGAAAGGGGTCACAGAACTGCAGCCACACTGCCCCCCACCGCCCCCAGCGTTTTCTTTGACCTACATAGTATTTGAGTTAATTATTAAAAATAGGAAATGCACTCACATTGTTCAAAAGTCAAAACCTACAACAGGATATTTGCAAAAAGTTTCCTAGATCCCCTCCCTGGAAGCGGTCAATGTTACCGGTTTCTTGCATATTCTTAGAGCTAGCTCGTGAATGCACAGGGAAATCAGCACAAACGCTCTCTTCACTCCACCGTGTGTTTTGGAGATAGATTTGTGTTAGTGCATTAAAAGCTGTGTTGTTTTTGATAGCTGCATACTAATCCTTCGTACAGATATACCAACATTTATTTAACCAGTCTCCGCTCACTGACGGTTGGACTGTTTCATGCGTGTGCAAGTATACCTGTAGGACAAATTCCTAGAAGTGGGCTTGCTGAGGCAAAGGACAGGTGCATGGCATACATCAACACAGCAGTTTTTACAAACTGGATTCGAATCTGTATTAAATACCTGCATCTCCAGCTCATCATGGTCCCCCACTCCCCAGCGTCTGGGGGTTATCTCATACCTTTGCAATATTTGCCTGACTGCAAAGGCATTGAGAAAAATCCCATAGGTTTAAGAACAAAGAGTGCCTGGGTTCCGGTGCCAGCTTCATTACTGACTTGCTTTTTGGCATCAGTGAGACAGAACCATTTCTGGGTGTTTTTGAGAGAATTAAACAGGGTGTGAGGTATGTAAGAGCCTTGTGTGAAATGTAAGGGTTCTGTGAATACCCGTGATGCCGATGATCCGTCTCTGTCCTGAATCAGTGTAAAGGAGCGGGAGGTCTGAGAAGGGCCCCTGCCCTGTGCTCTCCTCCTGGCACCGTGTCACCTGCCCCACCAGCACTGGACTTTGTGAGACAAAGCACAGACCAGGCAAGAAAGCTCAGATGCCCAGGGACCTCTCTGCTTGGCTCACTCTTGTATCCCAGCGCTTGGGGCACCTCTCATGGCTCAGCAGATTCCTGTCGAAGGCCTATGGGAGAATGGGTCTCAGCCCCCTTCCACGCACTTCCGGACTGACTGCAAAAGGCCAGGTGGACAGCTCTGACGGTGAAGTCAGGTCTTTCCATTTCTCCAATACTCAGACCTCACTGCACTGGGCTGAATAGTTTCCCCGTGAATTCATGTCTACGTGGAACCTCAGAATGTGACCTTCTTTGGAAATGAGGTAGTTGCAGGTGTAATTACCGTCACCTGGCACATGACATTTCAGTCGACTGTGGGTCGCACGTACAACAGTGGTCCCCTAAGATTCTAATGAAGCTGCCCCATACAGGTGGACCATTTTTTATCTTTTATACCACATTTTTACTCTACCTTTTCTGTGTTTAGATATGTCTAGAAACACAAATCTTACCACTGTGTTACAGTTGCCTACAGTGTTCGGCACAGGCACATGCTGCACAGGTTTGTGGCCCAGGAGCAGTAGGCTGTACCGTGTCGCCTAGGTGTGCAATCTGAATTCATAGATCTAAATTCATATACGTACACTGCCTAAGGATGCATTTCTCTGTTCTGAAGCGATGCATGACTTTAGTTAAGATGAGGCCATACTAGATTAGGGTGCGTCGTAAATCCAATGACTGGTGTTCCTGTAAGAGGAGAAGTCACAAAGAAAGGAGAGATCCGTGTGAAGACAGAGGCAGGGGACACCTGCAGCCAGGAGTGAGGCCTGGGGCAGACGCTCCCTCAGAGCCTGCAGAAGGGACAACCTTGCTGCTTCGCCTGGGCTTTGGGATTCTAGCCCCAGAGCTGAGAACAAATTTCTGTTGTTTTAAGCCATTCATTTGTGGCAATTTGTTACAGCAGCCTAGGAAACTAATACATTCGCCCTTTACCCTGTGCCTCAGTTTTATAAGTGACCCCAGACCTCTTTGACTGAATGCCACACAGTCGCAGAACCACCCACGCTATGGGGCGGGGGAGGGGACGCATAGAAACTCCTGGATAAGCCTGGGTTGCAATCTGGGCTCCGCCGCTAATGAGCCGTGTGAGCTGTCCTGACGTCACCTCCTCCACCGCACAAAGGGGACGGCAGCACACACCCCCACAGACACGTACGTACATCACACACCACACACACACACCGCACACCACATACCACACACACACCACACATACAACACACACCACACACACACACACACCACACACCACATACCACACACACCACACATACAACACACACCACACACCACGTACCACACACACCACACATACACTACATACCACATGCAACACACAACACGCACATCATACACATACCACACACATGCCGCATACCACACACACATCACACATGCACACCACACACCTACACCCCATACCACACAAACCATACCACACACACTACACACATACACTATACACCAGACACACCACACACTGCACACATACACTGCAGCATAAACACATCACACATACCATGTACACATACCACATAGACACACATGTGCACATACTACATACCACACACATATACATGCTGCATGCCACATACACACCATAAACATGCACATACACCACACAGTACACACCACACACACGGCACCACTACACACATACACATACATAAAACACACACGACACACATACATAGAGCTGTTATGAGCATCCATGAAGTTACATGTGAGAGCATGTAGCATACACAGAGAAGTTAATAAATGTTTGTTCTCTCTTCTTTTAAACAAGTGAAAAACAATGTTGAAGTTTTTTCTTGGATTGAAAGAGAATAGTGCCTTACCTCTTATGATACTGAACCATGAGATATAACCTGGAGGAAACTTTTATTATTCAAGCAATTCTTTGGCAAAAGAAGACCTACAGCAAAATTGCTGATAAACATTAACTTTTTTGGCACGTCATATGCCATTATTACAAAATGCAAGTAAATTTAATAAATCATAAAAATACAACTGAGAATGAAGGAAGAACAGCATCAGGCATGCAGTTATGTATGTATGTTTAGCGTTGTGACAGCTTTCATCTGCGGATCTTTTATAAATATTTACTTGTTACCTATATTTCTCTGTGAAACAGCTGTTGGTGTCATTATTTTCATCTTACAGAGGGACAGACTGGCATCACCACGGTTTCTGCCTGGAGTTTCTCTGTTCAAATAAATCAACCCCCATGAAGAATGCACACATGTGTACCTACAAAGTAACTTTCTCAATTAATCATGTGTGGAATCCTCAGTGATTCTGGCATCCTTCTCTTCTGATTCTTTTATTTATGTTACTGGCACTGCTGGCTGTTTATCCAACAGCTTTTCCTCCACCCTTCTTCCTTGCTGGCTGTCTTAGTCCATTTGGGCTGCTATAACGAATTACCATAGACTGTGTGGCTTCAACAACAGACATTTATTTCTCACAGTTCTGGAGGTTGTGAAGTCCAAGATCAAGGTGCTGACAGATTCAGGGTCTGGTGAGGAACCATTTCCTGGCTTACAGATGGCTGTCTCCTCATTATATCCTCCCATGGCAGAGACCAGAGAGAGAGAAAGCTCTCATGTCTCCTCTTACAAGGGCACTAATCCCATTGATGAGGGTGCAACTGAATCCACCTGCTAAAGGTCCCACTTTCTAATATCATCACCTCGGGGGTTAGGGCTTTAACACAGGAATCTGAGAAACACAAACAGTGCATAACACTGCCAGAGATTGCCTCCCACTGTAGAGGCTGAAAGCAGCAGATACTCACTGCTCAGCCTCTCTTACAGCTAGAGCTCATCAAAGCCAATGGAAATGAGGGTGCATCTGCTGAAGGACTCCTTAATAAAACAAAGCAGGTAAAAAGAACCTCTTTTCATGCCTTTTGGTAAACTTGTGTGACGACGGTGCCTGAGGCAGTGGCTGCCATCTTGTGGTCTTTTTGAGGGTGTCGGGGTGGGGCAGCAAGGACAAAGGTCAGCCTTATGAAGTGGCAGAGAAGAAGCATTCGAAACCTCCAGGATGTTTGTTATGTGAGAAAATAACAATCCTTTTTTTTTAAGCCTCTGGAAATAAAATAGGCTGTTAATGACCAAACACATCTAAAACGATAGGTGGTGTCCACATTGCGCATATGAACTTCTGCTTTATACCTTTGTCCAACATCTTTGGATGAAACAGTTTCTGAGGAAGTTGGTTCATAGGCCTCCAATCTTGACATTCGTGTGGAGTAGGGGAAGAGGGCTTGACCTGAACAATTTAATGATGGCCAGCCACAGACAGTGGGACATTTTCTGTCCCAAACTACGCAGTCTTCACTCAGGTCTCCTGGTATGGATATGTTTAGTAACCTCACCATTTTCTTTAAAATAAAGCACCGCATTTAGGAATTCACTAATTAATGCATTGTTTCATTCATTAAGCAAACGTTGAATACCTATAGTGTACCAGGCTGTGTTCTAGACCCTGGAGACACAACGATAAGTAAGCTGGAGATGTGGCCCCCAAGGACTTATAGGAGACAAGAGGACCAATAAGTGATGTGGTAAAAACCTGACTTGGATTAATGAGGGTCTTGGCAGAAAACAGATGGCATATTCTGGAAGTTTCATCAAAGAAAGTTTTATTAAATATCTTTTCAGATGCGTTTGATGGAATTGATAAAGGACGATGACTTGTATCTGTGGGAAGCTGTTACTACTCTTAGGCTCGAAGGGACCAATGAAAGCAGGGGTGTTCCTGGAGCCCAGAGAGCCCAGAACAAGTAGAGCAGTAACCAGGGAAGGCAGCCACTGCCCACCTTCCCCTGCGGAGCCCAAGTCCCTACTCCAAAGTCAAAGGGACCAAAGCGGGCCGGGCGCGGTGGCTCATGCCTGTAATCCTAGCACTCTGGGAGGCCGAGGCGGGTGGATCGCTCAAGGTCAGGAGTTCGAGACCAGCCTGAGCAAGAGCAAGACCCTGTCTCTACTAAAAAATAGAAATGATCTGGACAACTAAAAATATATATATAGAAAAAATTAGCCGGGCATGGTGGCACATGCCTGTAGTCCCAGCTACTTGGGAGGCTGAGGCAGTAGGATCGTTTGAGCCCAGGAGTTTGAGGTTGCTGTGAGCTAGGCTGACGACATGGCACTCTAGCCCGGGCAACAGAGCCAGACTCTGTCTCAAAAAAAAAAAAGGAAAAGTATTAAAAAAAACAAAAAACAAAAACAAAGGGACCAAAGCGAAGCAGCCAAGGAAGTTTCGACCCCTGGGCCCAGGAGACAGGGAAACACAGAGAGTGAGGGTGTCAGGAGGCACAGAAATAACCAGCACAATATTGAAAACTGGTTCCCTTCCTGGCTCTTAGTTCTGTCAATATTAACTATGATAATTGCCTATTTTGATTATTCTAAAGAGAGCACTCTTTTACACTTTCATTTTTCACACAGCTTTATTTCAGGCTTGTTAGAAGAGCCATCCAAACAGGAGCTGAAAAGCCATTTGAATCT
Organism: Indri indri; assembly: GCA_004363605.1. NCBI lineage: Eukaryota > Metazoa > Chordata > Mammalia > Primates > Indriidae > Indri > Indri indri. The sequence goes on from RJWJ010026038.1 coordinate 18,137, forward strand.
TAGAGAATGTACAACTGCATGTACATCATCAACGCTAGGTTAATTAAAAATTCGCAGCATTCAGTGCATGCAGCAGCCCGAGGGGAAGTGGTAAGGATTAAAGAGATTTCATCCACTGCATGTGCCTGGAAATTATGCATGACTCCTAGGATGGGAGCTTGGGAGGACAGGAAAGAATGTGCTTAACCTGATTTAGCTTTTGCTCAGGGATCCCGAGCAGAACACCCTCAACGCCAGCGAACCTCATTCACTAACCTGAGATCAAAATATGAGGAAGAAGAACACTTAACTTTTAATGAACTCTAATCTTTTTTAATCAAATTTATAATTAATCCTCATGCTACCCAGGCTAACATTGGAAGCTTTATTCATTAATTCTAATTATTAGCCATATTTCCTGCCCTAGAAACACATTCATATACTTCTTATTTTTTAAAGCAATAAAGCAATAGCACGGTTGGAGAGTGGTTGTTTCCCAACAGAATCGACAAGTTCTCAAAAGCAAGGTCTCTGCATATCACTCAGAGGACAAAGGTGTCATTGAAAATTGTCACCTACCTCTAGCCACTGCGTACACAGACCCACTCACGTCTGAACTACCTGCCCTCTCTCTCAGTCCTGTCGTGGCTCTCTGAACTGCTCTTCAGAGATCAACATCCTCTTCGTTTTCTAATTTAGCTTTTTTTCTATCAAAATTATATATGCACGTGTTTTAAAGTCGAATTGCTCTATGAGGCTTTTTATGAAAACAACAGCCTGTCCTTAGCATTTTCTGTGCCCTGAAGGCAACTCCCTAGCCCTGAGTGTAGCACATTCTTTTGGAATTCCTTTCCTATCTCCAAATAACACGCTTGTGTTCCTCTTCCTTGAGTCTTTCACTTTTGGCTTTATCTATTGACTTCTTTTTATGGAGGAGAAACAATTCTGTTCTCATACACTTCCCCCCACCAACCATTCAACCCCTACTTCACTGAGACACATTTCTCGTCTTGTCTTCCTCTCAAAGTCAAGGTAATTTGGTTATAGAAGTATTCAGGGTTTACACAATCATGCTTGTAAATGCTATTCACAGCCAAGTCACAGAGCACACCATGATGACTTTTTTCTTTCTTGCACAGTATTTTGTATTCCCTGGAGCTTATAGTTGCCCTGGGCTTGTGTGGGTGTTTGTGTGTACATGTGCACACTTAACTTTATGTGCAAAATTTCATACCCACGCTCTACCTAGTTGTGGCAATCTCCTCTCGACCTATTCAAACATGCGAGAACATCTATCCATTCATTATTCCTGAAGAAATATCCATGTCATATCCTTTGCTTTCTGCATTCCATTTCTTCTTCTTCTATGGTTCCTGCGGTAGCTCCATAGTGCTTTCTTCCTGAGGGAAAGTTCTTGAAATCTCGCACGTGCTATCAGGTCTATACTCTGCCCTCATACTTGCTTGATTTCCTGACTGGGAACAGAATTCTAAGATAGAAATCGCTTCTCTTCAGAATGTTGCAAGCATTTCTTCCCGGTCTTCTAACTCTGGAATTGAAGTCTACCACCATCTGGCTCTAGATCCCTCATCTGTGCACTGCTGCTTGTCTGTGGAAGTAGCACAGGTCTTCTCTTTGTCCTCAGTGTTCCCAAACTATGCAGTGATGTGCCTTGGTATGGAGCATCTTCATACTTTAGGCAGGGTACGTGGTGGGCCCTTTTAATCGAGAAAATAGTGTTCTTTAGTTCTGAGAAATGTTCCTCTGCTATTTCCTAAATGATTTTCTCTCCACTATTTGCTGTTCATACTTAATCTTATGATTTGCTTGTTGGCTTTCTTTTACCTAAACTGATGTTCTAAGTTTCTTGTCTCCTCCCTACCCCTAATTTCTTGGTCTTTTACTCTACTTTCTTTTGGGGAGATTTCCTCATCATCGTCTTTCCATTTTCTTACTGGGTTTTAAATTTCCACTATCATAGCTTTATATTCTCAGATTTTTTTTTTTGTCTTTTGAGTATTTCTTTTATATAAGACCCTCTTCTTGTTTATGGTGCAGTGCTTTCTCTTATCCCTCTGGGGTTATTATTGTTCTCCTCTCCCGTGTGAGTAGCCTCTGCTTCTGCAAGGTGCTTTTTTTCTGTTGTTTCACTCCCATCGTTGCTGTGAGATGCTCTTCCCAAGTGTCTTATCTGATGATCCTCTGTGGCCACGTGGACGAGTGGGCCACTAAGGGCTGACTGGAAGCTCTGTGGGCTCGTCACCCATGGCCCTCCCTGGGAAATGACCAGGCCAGCCACTTCCTCAGGAGCCCAGGGTCAGTATCACCCCTGGTGAGACTCTCCAGAAAAGACATTTCAGATATCCTGCCATCTGAATAGGTATTCTGACCATCTTGGTGTTTCATGACATCAGTCTGCAAAGGTCATAAGAGGGTAGATGGCTATTTCCCAGGGGCCTCATGCTACAATGGGAAGGAGATTGGAATTTTAAATGTTCACTTACTCTCCCTGTCTCCCATAGCCTTCCTCCAGCTGTGCTTGGTGCTCCAAGTACAGACAGCCTCTGGTCACTCTCTCCAGAAGAGAGAGCTCCAGTCTGCTGCTCTGAACGTAGCTACTTCTGCAAGAGGCTTCCAGCCATTCTCCTCCCCGCACTGAGAAGCACGTGTTTACCAATCGTGCAGTGTTTGTGCGGGAGGAGGGGCCCACAGTACGAACAAGATTGTTTCTCAGCAGTTCTCACTGCCGGCGAGGGGTGTTTTCTCCATCTGCTATGTCCAGGGCCACTTTTCTATTTGATTTCCACCATCCAGTCTCTTCTCCGATGCTGTCTGTCTTTCCAGTCATTTTAGTGGAGCTTCCAGCAAGAGCAGAGTCCAGTCCAGGCCAAGACCAGATGACCAGCCTCACTTGCCTTGACTATGAAGTCTAAGGGGACACCAAAAACTCAGTCATGAAGACAAATAATATACAAAGCAATCTTTTATAAATCAAAATTGATAAAAAAAAATATCCATAATGAGCAAAAAGTCACAATTTTAAATAAAGATAGGATCCGTGTGACTGATTTTTCATTTGCCTTATGCTCCACATGGCTTGTGATGGTGTGGGTCCAGGCCACAACCTTTAACCAGAAATTCTGACCATCTTGGTATTTTCATGACATCAGTCTGCAAAGGTCACAAGAGGCTGAAAATTATATTGTCACTTGTCCATCATGCAAAGTTACTTGAACATTCAAGAAATGAAGGCTAAATCTAGTCTGGCCAAAAGCATTTTCAGACAGAAAGCTAAACTAACTTGCGTGTGATAGATCGACTCATCCAGCATCCAAGGACATACCTAAATGTCTTATAAGTGATATTTCTGTCATAATAAGCATCTCTTTGAAAGAGTTTAGTGATTTAAACAACATAGGCATGTATTGGCAAAACAAAGAAGGAAGCTCTGGCATTGGTATTTTTAAATCCATAAGGACATTTGGAGTGTATTCAAGGGATTAGTCAACAGTAAGGCCACCTCCACACCCAAATGAAGGGCGACATAATTCAGGTTTTCTACCAGGATTTATCAGGAATTTTTAGCAGTCCAGTGTAAGCCACTCCAGGCTGAACTCAGACACCTCAGCTTTGGTTTGGAAACTGCTGCGCAAATCCAAATCCTCCTTCTCCTACACTTAACCTTGGGGCCATTTGACTGTCCGTTGCTGGATCAAGTTAAATAAGTGGTAAGCTACAATTGACTCCAAACATCCTAAGAGTTCCGGAAACTCCCATTATCTGACATTTTCCAGTAATTACTTGATTCTTCTTGAAAAAAAATTACAATTCTGCTTCAAATAAATTGTGCTTCAAGCTTCCCTACATGATGGCCATGTTCCTGGACACTCCCTCAAAAGCCCCACCTTCAGGGAGACATTTCCCGAAAGCTCCCTTCCTAACATTCTGTCTAAATAGGCCACACTCAAAAAGCTGAAGTGCTGTTCCCATGGGGATGTTGTAAAGATAAGCTCAAGTTTGCACCTGTACTTTGAGACTCAAGAGGAAAAGCACTCTAACATTTCAAGGTACTATTATGAGATTTCTTTAGAAACACATTGGGCAATGAAGTGGCCCTCTTGAAAAAATAGGGGGGGCACCTGGCTGGCGGTTCTCTGTTTTCTGAAGGAGCTGGTAATTGACTTTTTGTTCAGTGCTTGGCAGAGAGTGAGTGTGTGTATGTGCGTGTGTGTGTGTGTGCTCCGCACCGGCAATGAATTGTATTAGTAAGGTGCCAGGTAAGAACAAGGCATCATTATGAAGAGAAGCATTACCTCACAGCTCGGAGGCTCTAATGAGACCACACCTGGAGTACTTTGTTCTGTTCCAGAAGCTTAGTTACAGAACGCTGAGGTAACCAGAGGCATGGCAGTGGAACAGAAAACAATACAGGGATACAGGAAATGAAAGCTACCAGGACGTGAAAAACATCTCAAGAAAGCAGCTATCCCCACCTTCCGCCATCTACCAATTATTTAGGGAGAGTCTGAAGTGTTCAAGGTCTCACTTAAGAGCATTCAATGGTGAGTTCAGATCCAGTCCCTTCCTTCAAAGCATTTGACATATAGAAAATGCACGGCCAGAGTAGCTGTAGTGTGCAAGCAACACAGACTTCTTTAGCCATCACACAGACTGACGAGCAGGGTGTTGCTTCATCAGAAATATTGATTAATTTCTGGAGTGCCTATGTATAAACATGGCAACATCAAGCGAGATAAACAGACATTAAACAAGCAGGCACTCCTTCTATCTTCTATCAACAAAAAGTTTTAATTGGAAAACAAAGCAAAGCCTAAGATAAAGTAGGCATTGTGAGTTCACACACCTGGACGCATTGCAGAGAAATGCGTAACTCTAAGTAAGATTAAAAAGAAGGAAGCAAAGTGAAATTGGCTCTCTGCACAAAGTCCCTTCTTCCTGAAATTCAGAAACAATTCTAAACATACAGTCATGGGATTGGAAATGGCAAACAAGGACCATGTGAAATATATTAATTTGTGCTACACAGGAGGATAAAGGAAATAGCCTGTGGCAATAAAGTTGTGCTACCTCAACTGTGCTGTGCTTGACGGTTTTATTAGTTTCCTATGGTTTCTGTAACAAACGTAACTTAGTGGCTTGAAACAACATAAGTTTATTATCTAATATTTCAGTGCGTTTGAAGTCCAACAGAGGTCTTACGGGGCTA
>RJWJ010026039.1:0-23344 GCA_004363605.1 Indri indri
TATCTGGGGAATGGGTATGCTTATAACTTTGACTCGAAAGGTACGAAAGCAATTTGTGTAACCAAAATGTTTGTATCCCTGTAATATTATGAAATTTTTAAAAAAAGAAATTACAAAATTAAAAAAAAAGATTCCAAGAAATATAATCTCCATGAAATTGCCTCAACAGTGGTTAACTTAGGATACCAAATGTCTGATTGAGATGCATTAGAAATCTTAAGAAACAATAATGTTACATGTGGGATAATCAGAATGATAGCTATTATAATAAAGACATTAGGAAAGTGAAAAAAAAATACGTAAGCTGGGGCAAAACACCTGCCCCATCTGTGTGAAGCTTCTTGCCCTTGGGTTCCTGTGAAGATCGAACAGTGTGCTGGTGACCGTGTGCGCCTTCCTTCAGGGGAGCGAAGAGATAAGAACCAGGTCACTGCTACAGCTTGGGAGAGGGCGGCCGGGACAAGGAAGAAATTACGCAACTCCATCGGAGACTTACATGCAGCCGGACTGGCTTGAGGTAGAGAGGGGGCCCCTGAGCAAACCCTGCACAGGCACAGGGGGCAAAGATCTGGGAGCTCTGTGGCGGGGAGTGATGGAAGGCGGGAGCCAGGAGTTCAGGGAGTCCACGGAGCTGCAGTTGCCAGGACGCTCCCCCGTGGGCCTGGCCCAGGGAGTGTGTGGGTGTCCCCTCCCCAGAAGCAAGACCCAGACTTGGGCCTGGCATGTGGCAGGGGAGACGGGCAGGAGGCGGCGCCTGGCACCTTGTCCGCTCCAGAAGGCACGCCAGGCCGAGAGAGAGTGGATTAGGAGGATTTAAAGTACAAAAAGTAAAACAAGCTATTTTTTTTTTTTTTTTTTTTAGGCAATCATTCTCAAAGACAGTGAGTGGAATTTGTGTCACTTTAAATAAGGGACGTGTCAGCAGGAAAAATGAAGAGGAAAAAGAAAGATCCTCTGTGCCTCTCCTCCTGGTGCAGCAGGACAAGCCGGTGCCAGACGCAGCCACACCCGGCCCTCTCTTAGGCCGTACACTTCTTCCGTGGCTCACCCCGCAGCCCTCTCGCTGCCCGAAGTCCTTCATTCTCCTCCTCAGGGGTCCTTCAGTTTTCCTCCTCCTCCGGAGGAAGCCGGCAGTTCCCTGCCCATGGTTTCTCTCTGTGATCACAAACGTGGGCGATTCAACCAAAGTGCACCGAGTGTCTACTGAAGGTCAAGAGAAAGTGCAAAACTCCGCACGAAGGTGAACCGCTGGTTTTCTTCTGAACGGAGTCTCATTTCTGAGACGGCAAAGACTCTCAGAAAGCAATGGGAAAGCAGTGGGATATAAAAATAACAATAGCAAGTGAGGTTAGTGCAGCACTTCCTTATAAGGAGTGTGTGCACGCATTGCCGCATTTAGCAAAGCGGTCCTGTAAATGGGAGATGCGTGCTGACGAGGCCCGTTGCAGGCAGGAGGGGAACAAGGTTTACAGAGTGATGCGTATTATCATATTATCAGCGTTTCGAGGATGAAGAAGTGATTGGGCTGTGGTCGCAGAGGGTGAAGGTCATGTTCAGGGGTGCTGCTGAGCCCCGCACCCTCTTCTCTGTGACAGCCCCCAAGACCATCTCAGGGAGAAGCTGCCATTAGCTGCAGTGTTGGCTCTGCTGTCCTGCTCTCTGGGCAGTGCTCAATGCGCCAGGTGTGCACACCTGGATAGATCTCTGCAGGAGTGCAGGGAAATGGTAAAAGGATCAGAAGGAATACAAGAGGAATGCAATACTTCTGCTATTGCTACTCTTAATCTCTAAATTCACATCTTTGGACAAAATCTAAAGCAAATCAGTACTTCCATTCTCCCCCCAAACAAGGCAAAGACTTTGAAGTTCTTTAATTCACTCTGAATTCCACTCATTACTCTAAACCACCAACTACCATCTAATATTTAACTTCTAACTTGTTTTTAGACACAAAAGATGAACAGTAATGAAATAATAATGATGATTATTATATGAAGTCAATTCTGATTTGGCATTTCGACCATGCATGATCAATGTGCTCCCTCTGGATTGCATCTCAATTTCCACTTCTTCCGGAGTGTCTTTCTTCCTAAAGTTTCTCCTGTCGTGGCTCTTTCAGTGAAGATCTGTGTGCAGATTTCCTTAGTTTTTAGATACTTGAAAATCTGTTTTTTGAGTCTGTTCATAAAGGTTATGTCAACTATGAGTAATACAATGTCCCTCAAAACAATGGCTTCAACCAATCAGAGTTTTCTTGTTCTCCTTAGATAACAAAATCAGAATGAGGTAGCGGGTGGCTCTTACGGTAATTCCACAGTGTACGCAGGGACCTGGCTTCCTGCTGTTTCCTTGTCCTCTGGGTCATTTCATGCTCACAGTTTGGTGGCTAGAGCTCCAGCCTTCTCTTAAGTTCCAGGTAAAATCAATGGGAAAAGTAATGGGTAGCAAAATTTACGTATCTGTTGACTCAGACCCTGGTAAAAAAAATTATGTTTGCATCTTCCTGGCTATTGTGTTCATTTCTACATAAACTTAAGCCAGCAATTTTGAATTTCAAAAATTGAGGATACTTCAAAATTGTTTTTCCATAATTCTGTGTTGTCTCCACCTGGGTCTTCTAACAGAGACGTTTGAGTTCCTATATCTTTAAACTTGTCTTTCTCATTTCCCATCTCTCCATCCTCTGACACACATACATTAACACTTCTCTATCCGTAAATTTGCCGATTCTCTCATTTTCTGTGCTGAGCCCACTGTTTACTCAGTTTTTGAAATTAAAAATAAATTTTTTCAATGATTATATTTCATATCTAAGCTGTCTAATTGTTTTTTCTACATACTTTCCTTTGTTATTTTCTTGCTTTATGTATGTTGCTCCTTTAGATTTTTGAATATATTAAATATTTTTATTGTAAGTAGCTTTCAGACTCCCCTGTTTCATATGGCTCCATGGGTCTACATTTTCCATTTTTAAACCTGTAGACTATCATTTGTGGTGGTGTATGTTTGTAATTCTCATGTTCAAGGTCATTTCCCATGCATATCATCTTCAGTGGACATTCTCTTCCCTACATGGCCTTAAAGCATGACGTCCTTTGGGGAAATTTTGAGTTTTCCCCTGCCTAGATTATGCAGAGTTCACTGGCTATGAATCAATTTTTTTTGGGGGGTGAGGTGTTTTGGGGGGGTTGGTGTTTTTGTATTTCATGGGTTGCTCTATTTGAATTTTGCAGGTACTGTTGTATACATCTGGGGTTCTCATCTTTTTCATCATGGCTTTGGGTAAACAGTGAGCTTTTGGACAGTGGGTTAAGATATTCTAGTCCCAGGTCACAGGAGGGGCGATGTGTGACTGACTCCTTGCATAGTGCTTATTGTCCTTGTCCTCTACCTGCTGCTCCTTGGCTTGTGCCCTAGACCCTCATACCTGGAGGTAGAGGAGCGTTTTCCATAATCCAGCTTGTTTGGTGCAGATTACCCCGTTTGGACCACACACTCAGAACTTTGTGTTTCTTTTCCTTTACCGGCTCCTGCATTTTTTTTTTTCTTGCTTTGGAGCTTAGCTAAATATTTGTTTGATAATTTATATATGTCCTCTAATATGTCCATGTGTTCGGAGTAGGAAGGATGGTATTAATATGTGCTTCATAATTCATCTTGCTCTAAAACCAGAGCCTATAGTCAACTGGGGGTGGGGGGTAGAGTTTGTACAGGGGGTTGTGTAGGCTGAGAAAGGCCAGAATGGGGAGGGGGGATTTGGGAGAGGGCGGGAGGTGTCTGGCAGTGGGGACGGGCAGCTTCGAGGAGGGTGCCATTTCGTGAAGCATCCAAGCTGTGACCTGGGGTGACCCACATGCATTTTCTCTCAAACCCTCATGATGACTCTGAAAGAGTTTATTAAGCTCACCTTTTCAGATAAGGAACAGTCCCAGAGGAGGGGCGCCGTATATTTAGAGGACGGGGCATGCCTTTGGCACTTCTTTTGATTTTCCTGATGCCAGTGCCACCTTTACAGCAGTATGTTCGTGGCCTTCCTGGGTCAATGTGGAGCAAGAGAGATTTGCTGTGTTCCTCTCAATGTGAAATTTGGTGCCAAGATAGACTCGTGTCTCCACGGAGGGCACATCGCCCCCGCCGTGACCCTTCTGCCATCGCTGTTCTCACTGGCATGCAAACCACTTGTTCCTGCCAGAGGAGTCAGTTGTGGTGAGAATATTAATTTTTTGCGTGGACATGTGTCCATGTCACTTGTGACGAACAATGCCATTCCTAACACACATCCTCACACAGAAACAGGTGATGGCGCTCCCTTCCAGCACATACCATAGAGTAGAGGTGAACACGGAGAGTGAGTGATTATATGAAATGACTCCTGAAACCACATCACACAGTCCCCGTGCCATGGGCAGGTCACTGTGCATAATGGCTGTTTATGTGGTTATCCTCCTCACCCCTTGGGTTCGAATAGCCCTCCGTCGCCTGAAGAACATCCTTTAATGTTCTTTAATTCTCATCCTTTAATTCACTTAATCCACAAAAAGAGCTGCAGGGAAGAGACAATGAATATCTGTGTAGAGAAAAGGAAACTGAGGCTTTGAGAAGGGCTGGAACAGAATGTACCCAAGGCAAAAATGCTGGCAAGAAGCAAAGACAGGATTTGGCCCCAGGAACCGCCAGCAGGAACCAACAGCTGGTCCCGAGCACGCGAGTTCTTGTGTCCAGCAGCCCTGCTGCCTCTCACTGGCGCGCAATCTCAGGGGAAACATCCATGCACGCTGAGACTCATGCTCGGCTTCATGAACGACGTTTGAGGCACACGACACAGGAGAAATACAGAGCGATTCATTTACATATAGCATGCCCAAAACAGGCAAACTTAAACTACTCAACTAAGCCAGCATTCTCCTCTAAGCCTGAAAAGTGGTCCCCAATGTAGGAGGTTCCAGTGCTGTGTCTGAAGTTTATTTTGCTTCCTCCACAAACCAAGATCACAATATTCAGAGGAGGTTTATATTGATAACTTTTAGTGTTAAAAAAATAACCTCTGTGGGTGTGTGTGCGCACACACGCTTGTGCACGTCCATGGGGGTCGGAGGTAGATAGAATCTGGAGGACTCTGACTGATTACATTTGTTTGCTCCGTATTCCAGGCATTAAATATCAGTAGATTCTGTTACATCCAAGTATTAGTTACCATGTTATCAAGCATCCATTAAGTGCCAGCCGCTGCTCTCGGCACATTTTATACAATGTTTCCCATAAAGTCAGCATCTAGGAAGAGGTAAAGTGTAACATGTTGTACATCATTCATGTCACCATGGACCCTGAATTTTATTGGTTTTTCTATTAAAATATCTTTAACATTGTTTTTTTTTTTTTTTTTTTCTTTCACAATTTGGTTTGAGGCTTCAGGGAGTCGGAAGTACTGACTGCTGTTTTAAAAATACCATGCCTTCTAACCTGAGGACGTGGGGCAGAAAAAAGTAACCATGCCCTTGGGTGGCCCCAGCCATGAGGATTGCAGAGACAGCCCAGGGCTCAGGAACACGCCGAGGGACCTGCCTTACATCAAGCATGAAGGACTTCCCAGCTGTGTGGCTCTGTCAACGCTCCTGGGCTTCTGTGAACATCGAGTCCTCATCGAATAGCATCCTGCTATAACGTGATCTATGTGCTCCTAAAAAAACGCTTACATTAAGGCCAGGTGCCATGGCTCATGCCTGTAATCCCAACACTCTGGGAGGACCAGGCAGGAGAATTGCTTGAGCTCAGAAGTTCGAGATTAGCCTGAGCAAGAGCAACACCTATCTCTATTAAAAATGGAAAAAAAAATTAGCTGGGTGTGGTGGCGCATGCCTGTAGTCCCAGCTACTCGGGAGGCTGAGGCAGGAGGATCCCCTGAGCCCAGGAGTTTGAGGTTGCTGTGAGTTACGATGATGCCGCTGCACTCCAGGCAGGCTGACAGAGTGAGACTCTGTCTCCAAAAAAAGTAAAATAAAATAAAAATGCTTACATTCTACAAAATGACGCACTAAAAATAATAAGGCCTACGGTAGAGATAGCATGAAGAGCCAACAACACAAAAGGTAGGTAAGCGTGCCACCAGACCCTTAAAAATACTAATAAAAATGCTGGCGCCATTAAAAAAAAAAGTGTGTTAAATTTTAACAGATAAAAACATTCTACAATCACTGTAGTTCTTTTCCTGTAACATATGGAGAGAGTTCCTGATGGAAGGGGTTCTAAGGAATGGCTAAGGCTGCCATGTGGAGACAAGGACAAACTATCAAGACTGGGGGGAGCTGGGAAATAAGCACTTCCAGGAAAGAGCATGTGGGGAAACTGAGTCAAGACAAAGACTAGGGGGAGAAGAGGCATCGAGACAGGACTGTTTTCTTCCCCAGCTGGCTGTGCTCCACTGAGCCAGAGCATTGTAAGTTTAGCTGCTGTTACTCATTGTGCAAAATACAGAGAAAATAAATCTCATACGCAACCAATCCTCATGTGTCACGCAGACGGCTTCCTTATTGACCTGAGTGTGAGCTGATTCCTGCCTCATAGCAAAGCAAATAGTCATATATCCCAACGGGGTTGTTTCGGTGCTTAGAGATAAGGAATATAAAGGGTCTAATGGTTCCAAACACTTAGTAGGGCCTTTGCGAATGCTGCCTCTCGTTCGTGCCGTGTCATTATTCTTCTTAGGAGGAGAAGCAGCAGTGGTAGTTCTGCAATAATCGGTTATCTGGTTTCTGGTTCGGTCATTTTCCAGGCACTCTGCTTCTCATTTTTTAAAGACTGTCTATTAATGTGCACAGAAGGAGAAGAAAAAGTAACATCCTGAAACCTTGGGGAAGCTCGTGTAAGCTGATAGTCTTGTAGGGGGTTATCCTAAGAGAATGAATCAGGAAGGGAGACGGCAGAGAAATGCAAACACAAACTTTCAAATGTAAATCTCGTCCAAATAGCATCTTTTGGAAAAGTAAATTTATGTCCTGTTGATTGATTCTGTGGTATTTGGCAAGATTGTAAATAGAACCTCTGTTAGACATGACCAGGGGCTGAATGCAACATAAATAAAATATTAACCTAATTAAAGAGTATCTTCTCTATCTTGATGAACCTTGTGAGGTCTGGTGCGTAAGTGCTAAAAAGCCACCAAAATAGTCGTCTGAGCACAAAGGGTAGAGGAGAGGCGGATTCATGGTCGTTTCCAGGATCAACACTACACGGACTGTTTGAACAGAAAAGGCTACATCCTTCAGAAGCAAAAAGGAGAGAGGTGGAGGGATTTGAAATCACATCACATGGGAATCACTTAAAGATCCGGCCTCATTTAGCCTCAAGATGGTAAACTCAAGGTCATATACAGAATGTTCAACTATCTTGCTTGTTTTAGAAGTCTTTGAAGGTTAAAAAGGAACCACGGAAGAGTGGTGCTGGAAATCAGTGTAGCTTATAGTGGCAAAGAGCTCTCTAACGCTGGAATCTGCTCAATTCTGGAAGGCTAGGTTGCCAGAAGTGAGTATGCCGTCTCTGGAGGCATTTAAACAGAAAGAGCCTGAGAACTCTGTAAGCAGCCTGCTTCCCACCAAGACTCATGTGTGTGGTGTGTGCTCATTCTCTGAAAGGGCCTTCATATGCAAAGAGCCCACAAGAAAAACAGGTCCCCATTGTAGATGCATTATACACAGCGGAGGAGGATGAATAATTTTCTTTCCATCCCCCAGAGTTCTTAGTTGGGGCAAACTCCTATAATAAAAGACAGATTAACAAGAGAAAAATAAACAGAATTTTAATAACATGGAGACCTCTTGTACATGTGCGAGATAACCCAGGGAAGTTGAGTAAATCTCTAGAGTAGATCTCAAAGACTTGTCGTAGACTTCACGTTCAAATACCATCACTCTCTGAAATAAAAGGAAGGGTGTGAGGAAGAAAGACCCAGCTAAGAAGAGATGGCCAAGAAGGGCACCCTAAAACAGGGGCAAGTTTTGCTCTGCAGAGTTACGTCTGTGCCTTCTCCACCGATAAGAGTCTCTAGTGATCATCCCTCCCTTCCTAGTGCAGAGACTGACACACCCTCACAAACTGAGATTTCCTTTATGGTTGTATTATAATATCTCTTACAAAAGGGAAATTTTCAGGACTATCCCTGTGTCTGCAGTTTCTCAAAATAATTAGCTCAGAATAATTCTATGTCAAAGAGGCATATTTTGGGGTGACATATTCTGGTCTCTTGCAGTCGTATTTTGTTGTGGTGTGTCAAGAACCTCATTAATACTATGATCTTCACAACAGTCCTATTAGTTGGGTATTATAGTAGTTTGCTAGGGCTGCCGTAACAAGGTACCACAGACTGGGTGGTTTACACAATAGAAATTTATTTTCTCGCAGTATTGGCAGTTAGAAGTCCAAGATTAAGGTGCCAGCTGGGTTGGTTTTTTCTAAAGCTGCTCTCCTTGGCTTGTAGATGGCTGTCTTTTCCCTGTGTCTTCACATGGTCTTCCCGCTGTATGTGTTGGTGACCTGATCTCCCCTTCTTATTAGAATATCGGTCAGATTGAATTAGGGCCCACCCCAAGGATCTCGTTCTATCTTGATCACCTCTTTAAAAGCCCTATCTACAGATACAGGCACTCTCTAAGGTAGTGGGGATTAGGACTTCAACATATGAATTTGGGAGGGGTGCAATTCAGCCGGTAACAGGTCTCATTACTCCCATTTTCCTAATGAGGACAATGAGCCACAGTTATTCCCTTAAAGTCACGCAGTGAGCACTTGCAGAGCTGGGACAGGAACCTGGGTCTGTCTGAGACCAAAACCCACACCCCACCCTCCTAGCTGTATTGCCCCGTCTGAATAAGGCAAAGTCAGGGCAGCCAGCCCGAATTGCATCTGCAGGGAAGCTGAGATGCACCCTAGAGAAGGGCCCAGGAACAGGAGATAAAGGTAGCTGAGAGCTGGGAGCTGGCAGGGGCTGGGGAGTAGCCACAGGACAGGCAGGAAGTAGGGGAGGTGGGAACATGACCGCGGACTCCTCGTACCTTTCCAGACCAGCTGGTGCGCGGCAGGTACGTGCATGTGTCAGATTTCCTTAAATGTCCTGCACGGAGACAGACCTAAATCAAAGCTGCGCCTAGTGCATTCCCATGAGAGAAAGCTCCTTTCCAGCTGGAGAGACAGGGATCCCGAGAAGGGACAGTGAGAACAAGCCCAGTTCCTTCTTCACATCACAGATCCTAACACAACAATGGGAGGTCGGCTCCTTGCTAATTGTTCTGGGAGAAGAAACAGTGATCATCACACGAGCAGAGTGTGCGGGCACACGAGAGACATAATAAACACAGTCTAAAATACCACCAGCTCCCGTACAGGGCTGATTTGCAATTGTAAATCCGTTAGTAGCATGCATGAATACTAAGTGTCGGAATGCCAGGCGGCGAATTTGCCAAGGAAACCGACGTGCTTTTCTGCAAGAGAAGAAGAATATGCCCTGTGGAAAATTATTTTTTTTCCTGTGCAATTAGGTCTGTCTCTCCATTTAAATCATTTTTAATAATCTTCTGATCAGTGGTAGATTTTTAAGTGTGAATAACATAACCCTCACATTTACATTAAACATAAACCATTAGACAAAAATTGCTTCATAAACTTAAAACACACTTCCCCCTCCCCCTCCAAATAATAGCTTCAAACAGAGAATTCACACATGCAAGGCAATCCAATAGAGCCACTGTCTTTGGAGAGGTAGGGACACATTGTTTAGCCCTACAGAGCAGGGTTCTACAAATTGCAACCCATGGGCCAAGTCCAGCCCATTGTTCTTGTAAATAAAGTTTTATTGGGACACAGTTTCATCCATTTGGTAAGGTACTGTCTACAGCTGCTTTTGCATTACAACAGGAGAACTGAGTAGTTGCAACAGATACAGTACAGCCTGCAAAGCCAAAGTATTTCTAGCTGGTGCTGTACAGAGGTTTTCTAACCCCTGGCCTAGAGCCCTGTGACAGCAGCCTCCTTCTCTGTCACAAGCAGCTCTTCCCATGGAGACAGAAGAGGACGTGTCCAAGGCTCTCTTCAATCTGGTTCTGGATCTAGTTGGCTCAGAACAACCAGTGACAAATAATACTAGTGGCCACCAAGGCTTATTCCTGATGGTGTCTTTTACTCAACTGTCAACAGCAGTTTTTAACTCAGAAAAGCCAGGCGAACCACCACAAGAAGAAGAAGTTGGCAGAGAACTAGCACTCATCCACGCTGCTGGGTGGTGACGTCAGCACGGCGCCCACTTTTCCCTCGGTCCCATTGCCCAGTCTGGCCTCACTGAGCTGTCCTGGAGGGCTGACCTTCTCAGGTTCTTCCACCTGCGTGTGGCACAGGAGCCCAGGCAAGACACCTGGGGGCAGGTGGAAGGGAGCAGCGAGGGTATTTCTCCTCCTCCTCTGTCTCTCTGGCCGCAGCTTCATCGACTTTCAGGTAGGTTAAGCATTCAACAAAGACTGTACATCTGGGAAATAGCAGAGCCAAGAAGCAAACCTCGCTGCAGCTATTTTGAAAGGCTCTGCTCTTTGACACACCTGGTTGTCTTTCAGAGCATGAGTGACCTCAGGATGTCCCCCTCACACCCACAAGTACCTAATCAAGGTGGGGTGAAAAGATGCCTTCAGTTAAATTACCGTGGAGCGAGGAGAGAGAACAAACTAGTGCAGCATGCAGGTTGGGACAAGGAGGGAAGTTAAGGTACTTCAGAGAATCTTCTGGAACAAAGCCAGGATGCTAAACTGCACCCAAGCACATGTATTGTAACATGCACAGCCCTTCCTTTTGCCTTCTAGCTGCCTTGATTACCCAAAATGGATGGTTATCAGTGAGAGGTCAGGGGTGGCTTTGCTCTCTTCCCCAGGGGACATTTGGCAATGTCTGCAGGCATTTTTATTTGCCACAGTGGGTGGGCCTGTGCTACGGGCAAGTGGCAGGTGGAGGCCAGGGATGCTGTTGAGCATCCTGTGACCCACAGGACAGCCCACAGCAAAGGACCCCACATGCCAATAGCGCTGAGGTGGAGAAACCTTCAGATTAAGTGCATTTTCCTGACAATGTAAATTACAGTCCAACAAGATTAATAAAATGAAGGTTCCTTGCAGATCCTAGGAAACTACGTCCCCTATGGAAGATATTCTTCCTCCACAGTTTACATTGCCAGGTCGTCCTCCGGCTCACACACGTGCAAAGCATTCGCACCCTCTTCTTCCGTAACTTCACTTGGCTCATGCATTTCGCTGCAAATTTCAATACCAGTTTACCTAGAAAAATGTATCCAGATACATCAAAAGAAGCCGAATAAGAAATATCATGTGTACCATTTTTTAAAGTCAAATTGCAACGTATTAGCAAGAGATATAATACTTTAGACTTTTCTTTTTTGGTCAAATCGTGTTTGATTTGGTTAATCTCCATTGAACATGAGTTTAACACCAGGTCTTTTAAGTGAAATCATTCCTATATTAATGAGATCCAGACTGATTCAAGTAAAAAAAAAATGATTAAAAAACTAAAACGTCCCCTTGCTGTTATTCGAATGAATGGAAGGAAAGAGACGGTATTTTTGAAGCTCGCTCTCTCTCTCTCCCCTCCCCTTTTTTTCCCAGCCTAATTGACTTGGATCCGGTTCATCTTGAGTAGGTTATGTTTTCTTATTGTAACAACCTTTCCCCACAAAATCATTCCCCTCGCTAATGAGCTCCATCCTCCCTCTGATAGGGAGAGAGTTTTAAAAACACCCACTGTTCTCTCCCGTTCATTTGAATAGCACCAAAGGGACACCTTTTGTCATCATTTCTATCAGAGAGATGAGGTTGGATCTCATTAATAAAGAGATGATTTTACTCCAAAGAGCCCTCGGCATTGAGCCTTAACCTAGATTAGAACTTTGTCAAACACTGAGCCTCTGCGGTTGAAACCACCTCCCGAGCCGTGCCCACACCCACAGTCCCATAGCTGAGGTGTCACCGATGGAGGGAACGGTCAGCGAGGGCCACCTGTGCACTTGGTTCCCCAGCCTGCTGATCTTCTACTCTGAGGCATTTTCACCTTTAAACAGCGCTATGTTTCCCAGACCTGACCTTTGAAAGGCAAGGGTCCTTCCACAGTCCTGCCTCTCACCCTGAGCCGTGAGAGCAAGGATTGCGGCTGGATGATCTGCCACTCTGCCCTCTCTCCCACTCTCTGTCCCCTGTCACAATGCCTTGCGCTTGTCCTCCTGGGTCTCAGTTTGTATTTCTCCATATTCCAGCTCACTCTGATCCCTTCCTCCGACCTGCCAATGGCAGCAGGCCCTTTGCCCCTAGGGTAGTGAGACCCAGGTTAGATACACGCCAGACACCCATGGCCCAGAGAGCCCTCCTTGCTTGGTATTTGTGCCCCCCACAGTCACCCACATCTTTCAGGTCCCAAGGGTTAGCACGTAGGCTCTAGAGTGGCCCAATCTGAATCTAGGCCTTGCCACTCATGACCTCAGATGTGTGCATTACGTTGGCAGAGAATTCTCCATGACTTTCTTGTGTTTCTTTTTTTTTTTTTTTTTTTTTTTTGAGATGGGGTCTTGCTCTGTCACTCAGGCTGGAGTGCAGTGGTGTCATCACAGCTCACTGCAACCTCAAACTCCTGGGCTCAAGCTATCCTCCTGCCTCAGTCACCTGAGTTGCTGGGACTACAGGTGTGCACCACCACACCCGGCTAATTTTAAAATTTTTTTTGTAGAGATGGGTTGTCGTTAGGTTGCTCAGGCTGGTCTTAGACTCTTCGCTTCAAGCAATCCTCCCTCCTTGGCCTCCCAAAGTGGTGGGATTACAAGTGTGAACCACCACACCCAGCAGGTTTCATGTGTTTCTGCACATCTTATGAATGAGGATCTGACTGGTTTTTGTTTTGGACTGCCTGTCTAAAGCTGTTTGCAGCCTTGGAAGATGGAGATAGCATTTCCTTCAGAAGAAAGGGCCAGCAGCCTTATCGCTTGCTATAAAAGATTCGGGTTCCCTAAGCTCAGGGTTCTTCTCCTGTAATACAAGTCAGTGCATGTACAGGTGTCACCTGGTCCTCTTTGTGGCACCCTGTGGAATTTGGAACCCAGGGAGCAAGTTTACAAGATATGCTGATGCTCTGACTACCACAACTGTGATTTAAAAATTGTCCTTTATCTATGGCATCAGGACTCTTGTGTCTTCTACCAGTATCCATGAAACTGTGACAGGTTCACTTGTTAGCTGTGGGTAACATAAAACCTAGATACTTCACAGTATTCTGAGCTTCAGTTTCCTGTGTATCAAGTGGGAGAATAGTAAGAGTACTGCTACAGACTAAATGTCTGTGTCTCCCCAGATTCATACTTTGAAATCCTAACCCCCAATGTGACAGTATTAGGAGCTGGGACCTTTGGGAGATGATTAGGTCATGAGGGTGGGGACTTCATGAATGGAATTCGTGCCCTTATAAAACAGACCCAGTTTGCCACGTGAGGACACAGAGAGAAGGCACCATGTATGAACAAGAAAACAAGCCCTCACCAGACACTGAATCTACTGGTGCCTTGAACTTGGACTTCTCAGTCTTCAGGACTGTGAGAGACTATATGAGAAACAATGTTTGTTGTTTATAAGCCACCAAGTTTATGGTGTTCTTTTATAGCAACCTGAATTGACAAAAACAAGTACCTCTCTTATAAGGTAGCTGTAAAGAGTCAATATGATAATCAGTGTTAATTATGATTACCATTGACTGGTGAGTAGTAAGCATTCCATTAATATTAGCTAATTTTGATTATGTCATCTCTACCCATCACCTCAGTCCCTTTGTTGCAGAGGGGCTGACCAGAGGGGTTGAGAGACCCTTGTGACCAGAGGGACCAGTGACCCCAGCAAAATGGTCTAGTTCCATTGTCAGCTACCGTGGACGCAGAGACAGGAAAAATTCCTGATGGCAGTGCCAGTTGGAGAGGGATTGGTGACTTTTCCCACCCATTTGAGTTACCATCTGTCACTGCAGGGGACTGTGTCTTATTTTATCACGACCCTTGCCATGTGTAGGCAGTGACCTGATAAACCCTCACTGACTGAGGTGGAGCAGATGAATATGAATTTAGTTCCTGTGATTGGGAGGAAACACCACACGGAAGCATGTGCCGTTTCCCCTGCGTTTGGAACCATATTTCTCCTCTCGTAAAATCCCTCCATAGCTCCTTGTTGCTCCCAGGCTGAAAACCCAAACACCTAGTGTGACTTGCAAGGTACCATGGTTTTGAACCCTGCCTCCCTCTCTGACGTGGCCCTGCACATCCAAACACCTCGTCTGGACAGAGGAGACGGGCCTCCAGACATTCCCCGGTGCTGTGTCCTCCGGCTGGAGTACTCCATCCTCCTTGTCCTCTGTCTTAGTCCATTTTGTGCTGCTGTAACAAAATACTTGAGACTAAGTAATTTATAAAGGACAGAAATTTATTTATCACACTTCTGGAGGCTGGGACGTCCGAGATCAAGCATGTTTGGTGTCTGGTGACAGCTGCTCTCTGCTTCCAACATGACGCCTTGTTGCTGCATCCTCCGAAGGGGAGGAACACTGTGTCCTTGCATGGTGGAAGGTGGGAAGGGCAAGACAGCAGGAAGCTGCCAGGTGAAGCCTCTTTTGTAAGGGCCTGGGTCCCATTCACGAGGAGGGAGCCATAAGGACCTAATCGCCTCTTAAAGACCCTGCCTCTTAATACTGTCACATTGGCCCCTAAGTTTCAACATCTGGATTTTGGAGAGGACATGTTCAAATCACAGCACCTAAACTCTCAACTCCTTCATCAGTTAACTCCCATTTATGTCTAAAATGTCAGCCTAATATCACTTTCCTGGAAAGTTCTTTCTCCTCTAAGCCCCACAGCACCCAGACAAGAGCACTGTCCCTGCCACGTGACAGGGACATAGAGCACTGCCATGTATTTTTGGAAGTAAACAATTCACTAGTTGACAAGTGAATGTATTGAGAAGTTTTGATGTTACTTATCAAACTTACTGTACCCATTCTAAACAAATGGCTGGCAAACCAATTCAACAGCGCAGTACCTAATATTTCTTCTGGGAATGCAAAGGTCTTTCATTATTAGAAAATCTGTCATTTTAGTGGATTTAACAGACACGAATTAAGCAGTCATCAATAAATGCTGAAGGAAATTTGAAAAAAAATTAAAATATATATCTTGTTAAAACTTTCCACAAACTTAATAATGAGAAGACTAATAACCCAATTAAAAATGTGCAAAAGGTTTGAACAGACACTTCACCAAAGCAAATACATGAATCGCAAATACACACAGAGGAAAATTGCAGCATCATCTATCATTAGGGAAATGCCAAGGAAAGGCACAATAAGGTAACACTACACAGGTTAAAACTGAAAGACTGACATACCGAATGTTGATGAGGACATGGAGAAACTGCAACTCTTACTCTTTGCTGAGGAAAATATAAAATAATGCAATCACTTTGGAAAACAGTTTGGTAGTTTCTTAAACGTTAATCCTACACCTACCGTATGACCCAGTCATTGCCCTTATAAATATTTACCTAGGAGAAATGAAAACCTGTGTCAACACAAAGATTTGTGCAAAAATGTTCATAGCCACTTTATTTGTAACAACCCCAAATTGGAAACAACCTGACTGTCCATCAAGAGGTAAATGAATAAATTATAACATGTCCATAAAGTGGAAAACTACTCAGCAATACGAAAGGAATAAAACATTGATGTTCATAACACAACGACATAGATGAATCTTAAAATTATTATGCTGAATAAACGAAGTTGGACTCCCCCCCGAAAAGGAGTCATCCTGCATGATTCTATTCATGCAAAATTCTGTAAAATGCAAACTCACCTATAGTGATAGAAAGTCTTGATTACTTGGGGAAGAAGGTGGAGAAGGAAGGATTCCGCAGGTGCTTGAGTAAACGTTTGGGGGGACGGGTATGCTTATTGTCTTATTGGGGTAATACATTCATAGTACACATACATATCTAATTCATCAAATTGTATGCTTCAAAAATGTGCAGCTTATTATATACCAATTAGACTTCCATAAAGTTATAAAAGAAAATTTTAAACCTTCAATTATATCGTAACAGGTAGACCCTTCTTCAATATGATTATATTGGCATGGTGATATTATAGATACAGATAATTACAGTGATATAAATATAGATATATGGACATAGATATAAGTATACATGATACAGATATGTATCATGGGCTATGTATATAGATATAAACATAAACATACATAGAGGTATAGATAGTTATGTAGATATAAATAGAGTTACAGTAAATGTACATATTTTTTTCACCCAAAAGCCAGCATCAACTTAATGGGGGGCACTAGTGCCACATCACTAAATTCTAGAATAAGACAAGGATGCCTGCTGTTGTCACTATTGTTTAACATTGCATTGGCATAAGAATTAGGGATACAGAAAAAAAAGGGAAGAAAATACTTTCATTGCAGTAATCACAGAAAATAATTGATTACAAGAAAATCCGAGAGAGTCAAGTTGCTACCAATAATAATTCTATAAAGAAAGTATAGTCAGATAGTAGGCTTTGAACTTAATAAACATAAACCAGTATATACAATGAATAATTTGAAAACATAATTGCAGAAACAACTCCCATCAATAACAGTACCAAAAAAGATGAAATACTGGGGAATAAATATAATAAGCGATATGCAAAACCCTTACAAAGAAAACTTTAAAACACATTGAAAGACAGAAATAAGTACTGAACAAACGAAAAAAAAATGTAGCTTAATTTCAAAAGGAAAACTCAATATAATAAAGATATTGTCTCCCTTATTTTGTTTATATATATAACAAGATTCCAATTTAAAAATATTAAATTTATTTTCTTTATTTTGCTTTGGAATTAGATAAAGCTGATTTTAAAATTTATAGAAAAACAGATATAAAAGTGTTTTTGAAAAAGAAAAGAATGAACGATGATTGCCCCTACTATACATAAAACCATAATTTTAAAGAGAATTAAGACATATGTCATTAATATTTCAATGAATAGATTGACCAAAGGGAAAGATTTGAAAGTCAAAAGGAGGCACAGATAAATTCAGAAATTTAGCATATGGTAAAGTCAGAATCTCAAATGAGTGAGCAAAACAAGATCTTTTTAATAAATCGTATCGGAACTTCTGAAAAAAAATCAGAGAAATGTAGTTGAATCCATACCTCACTCCACATAGCAGTGGAAAATCCAAATGCATTAAAAACTTAAAAGTGTAAATATGAAAATATAAAAACGAAAAGAAAAACAGATAGATCCCTTTATAACCTTAGAATCAGGAAGACCTATCTTCCTGTGATTCAAAGTCCACAAACCAAGTGCACACAAAAGATTGATAAACTGAACACATCAAAACTAAAACAAAATACTTGTTCATGGTCAAAAGCATAATAAAATCAGAAGATAAGTGACAAACTCAAAAAATATTTACAACTCACATTACAAATAATGGGCTAATTTTCCACAATCAAAAAAAATCTGTGACTTAACCACATCATGAAAAAAAAAAAAAAAGAAAGTGCCAACAAATGATATAAATAGACAGTTTTCAGCAAAGGAAAGAACCATTGGGTCATTCATAATTCCAGATATGGTGAGGTAAACAATACCATGATGCCCTTTCTTACCTATCAGATTGGAAAACATTTCTGAAGTTCTGCTCACACACTTCATGCACAGCTAGAAGGAAAGAGCAATTGGAATAATGCCTTTGGAGGCAATTTAGCAACGTCTGTCAAATTTAACAATGCCTTTGCCCCTTGATTTACCAAAGAATACTTTTTAAGTGTAAGTATGTCCCAAATATTGCATGGGACATACTTATATTAATTGTTCATTGTTTATCTGAAATTCAAATTTAACTTGATGTACTGCATTTTACATGGCGACCTCACCATAAGGATTTCTTTCTATGTTCATAATCCTTGCTCGGAATTCACTCCTTACCATGGGGGCATTATTCTAAGGCCAATGGACGGTAGCCTGGTATTCACTATCACAAAGCTAGTGGCCTTAAGCAACGTCTCTCCCCTTATTTAAAATGAAACCTTTATCCTAGATGACCTTTAAGGCTCATCCCAGCTGTAATTTTCAGAGTTCATTCATCACACTTGGTTCCTATGACCATTTTCTTACTACTACACCATTCTTTCTCTCCCTTAGAGACAGAACTTTCACATTTGAAGGTTTTTAAGGTTTTTAAAGTTTTTTTTTTTTTTTTTTTTTTTTTTTTTTTTTTTTTTTTTTTTTTTTTTTTTTTTTTTTTTTTTTTTTTTTTTTTTTAATGCACAGTGGTGGATTGGATTATGGAGCCAGTAGATTCTGACAGTGGACTACTGGAAAGATTTTCCCGGGTCATACTTCCTAGATGAAACTGGTAGACAGTCCGAAGCATGACTGCACAAACCAGATCTACATTTGTTTTTGGGTCCACTAATTTGAGACGAGTTTCAGAAGAACTCTAAAGTGCAGGAGAGGCGTTTCACAGGCACGTGGGAAGAATTGTAAGAAGTCAAGATTTTGAGAACAGAAATGAGAAGAACCAGGTGAAACATGGGGGTCTTTCAAGAATTTTAAGAACTTCTCTATTGAAAAGAAAGTGTTGATAACAATACTCTTGACAATTTAAAAATTTATTTTCACATACCTTATCTCATGTGACTATTCTAACTTCCTCGTGGGCAAGGAAAGTGTCAGTTATTATTTTTCCAGTGAGAATTTTACCATTGAGGAAAGTTACACGCCAAAAGGCACAGCACTTACATGAAACTGAGACTTGTGGCCACCTTGGTTTTCCAACCCCAAGACTTGTTTCACCACTTCTCATTAGTAAATGGACCTGACCTCATGTGGCTGACATTAGAGTCACAGAAACTAGTGAAAGGGACACTTTCTGAATCCACAGTTTTGCAAGAATTGCAACTGCCAAAGTGGGCATGGGCTGCTTCTAGAAGTGGGGTGTTGTGTGCCCCTGGAAGATTTTAATCAAGAGCCAGGAGGATTGTCTTGGGGAGTGGTTAAAAGAGTTTCATGAAAAGAGTAGAAGGTTGGACTACGTAATCTGCACTATCATTTCCAAGCACAACCTATCAATCTAAGGTCAAACACTCGGCCCCCTCCTCCCCCACCCTCAACCGCAAACAATGAAGGAGAAGTGAGGAATGAATCCTTGTCTTATTCATTCTCCCTGGGCTCAAGGGCGAACTTAATATCCTCCCACTCTCCTCCCCAGCCTCTACAGGCACATTTTCTATTAAAACATCTCACCATACTTTGCGTAACTGTTTCTCTACCTGTCTGTCTTTCACACTACATTGTGAGAGCTCAGGTTGCAGGCGCCCCCTCTAATACATCTTGTATCTCCAGCACTGCGCAGAGAGGACCGGGGATATCTTTCCTACGCAAAAGTTTGCTGAGCTAGGTTGAACGTCTTGGCTGAGCTGACAATGTGCAAACTAACTCTGCCGCTTTTTAATATTATTTTGCTTGTTTGGCCACATGTTCCTCTCAAATCCTCTCAATTCCTCTTCTTAGAGCACATTCTATCCTTTGGAAAATAACGTTTGTTTGTTTGTTTGTTTATTTCCAAATATGTGCTTCTTCTCCCTTACGAATAGGAAATGACAGAGAATACAGACTTCCCTTCTCCCCTGGCAGAGTCCTTTCAACTTAGAATCAGTAACCAATTGGTATTATTCATTTGGCAGAGGTAAATTACAAATCATGTTTCTGAGATATTGATAAAAATAGTGATTAGTAATTACTTGCTTAATAGAGAAGAAAAAGGTCTGGCCTGGGTCTAATGGGAGTTGACAGGGTTGTTTTATTAATGTTTCTAATTGATTCTTGATTTAAAGGGAAGCCATCTTACTTTAAAAGATGGCCCCTAACAGGAATGGACAACTAGTAATAAAGCCTTTTCAATTAGCAGGGCATATACTTTCGTGTATAAATCTGTTCTCGTTCAGAAAAATTATTTATACTATAGTATTGATTTACACAGACCTGCTTTAACTCTGTCTGAAAAAGAAATAGAACAAAGCAACTGTCTCTTGTTATTACCTTGCACTTGCATTTTTTCCATGATGATTTTTACAACCTTGGCCTCATCGGTATCCTTGGTGTACTGCTTATACATGTATACACAACAAAACAAAACAAAACAAAACAAAAAGGCTATGCAAAGCACCTAGTTCCAAAATGGTATATTTTAAAGAAGATTTTACCTAGGAAGTTAAAGACCTGAATTCTATAGCTGAGTATACCATGTAACACTTTATTTATTTATTAAACATACATATAATGTTTATTACATAGCCAGCTTGTTAGCCAAATTAGCCCTCCTGACACAGCCATGGTGGGGATATGTTTACTTATCTTGTTTGTAGATTAGGTGGCTGAGGCTCAGAGAGGTTAAGTAACTTGCTTAAGGTCACACAACTAGGAAGCAATTGCAAGGTGATCCGTTCCCAGGAAGTCTGGCTGTAGAGCCCGTATTCGTCACCTTATTATTTTGCATCTCATGTTTTTGCAAATGCCTTCCCAATCTATTCTCAGAGGATAGCATTACTGTTGGTTCTACTTTGTAGATGAGTGAGATGAATATTCTCGGAGTAAGGACTTCCTGGTTGAAGGTTAACTGACAGAATTATTGTCTGTGAGACCTAATGGGGTTAGCAGTCATTCAAATTAAAGCTATCTTTTATTTTCATCCAATAATATAGCTTATTTTTTTGGTATTTTGTTGTTTTCTGATTATAAAATGAACACATATATATGTCAAAAACAAATATATGGAAAAATAAAAAATAAATTCACTTGACAATTCGCAAGCCAAAGGTAGGCCATTAACATTTTGAACATATTTTCAGGAATTTATATTTTTGATCTGTACATTTATATAAATGAAATCATACTATATTTTTAAATGTTGTTTTATAATCTTCTCTATCCCTGGACAATGAGTCATGGAAATCTTCAATGTCATTGTGGAGATATATCTACCCTTTCAATGACTGCATGTTAGTCCATTGAATAGATATACCATAATTTATCTAACTAAAATCTTCCAATGCATATTTATACAATCCACCATATTTCAAATTGTGGAAGCAATCCAGAGCATTTATGATTTTTAAAGGCCTCCGTGAATTCACCTTGTATGTGTAAATACCCCTTTGATAAAATCCCTGGTGTGGAAAGCCCTAGTAACTCTTTATAGGAGGAAATAGCAAAGAGATCAATAATCCATCGTCTTTTCTGAGAACAAAAAGTGATTAAACTGGCCCACAGACCAGGTTAACCCTTCTTATTAACCAGCAGGTTGGCCACGGGGGCCTGCAGCAGGTGCAGGGGAGAATTACGAGAGAGAGGAGACAGGACAGAAGCAGGTGTTCACGATGGCCATCCTGCCCGCCCCAGCAAGCCTCTCCCAGCTGTTATCACATCCCCAATCCCACCCCAGTTCCCAGCACTTGTCACTTTATGAATTTGTGAAGATCGAATGATTTTCTTCACTTTAGCAAAGACTTCATTTGAAACCCGGTCCCAAAGCCTGGGGGGTAAGTGTATTAACCTACCTGCCAGCTAACGAAAGTTACCAAAATAAATTTCCTCTTAGAAACATATGATCATTATTGCCGTTCTCACCGGGAGACACCAAACCCAGCAGCTTAAATAAAACTCTGGGTGGTTATTATGCTAGACCAAATCTTTTTATTAAAGGATCATGGAAACCGCATCTTCTAATGAAATCAGTGCACCTGTAGGTCTTTAGTACACAAAAAGAGAATTAGGTGATGAAACTGGGGCAGATAGATTAGGTTTTTTTTTTTTCCCCCAGCAGAGAACAAAAAGAGAGATTTCCCATTTTGAATGCATTTAAAATTTCTATTCTATATCTATATATTACTTTCATTTTATCTCTAAGTCTACATCTATCTACTTAAATTTTATATTACATATGTGTATATATGTGTTTGGAGATAGGGAGAGAGAGATCCTTACTTAAAGTGTATATTAATGTTATGGCGGCTACAATAGTATCAGAATGATCAGAATGAGCAGATTCAGTGTTTGGGATGCTGTTGTGGGTACTTCATTTCTGAGCCAGTTTAAGTTTTGAATTGACCACTAAAAAAAATACTGGTTTTGCATCAGAAAAATGATTTAGCTCAGCAAAATTTCTATAGGTTTCCATGACAGGGTGAATGAATAAAATGGGAAAACTGACAAGAAGTTCATTAAGTGAATTGAAACGGCGACTGAAAATGGAACTCAGAAATGCACGCAGGGTGGCGAGAGTCCCAGAGGGAAACACAGAGGCTACGGCAGAAGGAAGACCCTCACAGGTTTGCTCTGCTGCCAGCCTCAGGTATAACTCAGTCATTAGGTCTCCTCAGTGGCCGAGACACAGTTGGCAAAGAATCCAGCTACTAAACTAAGTAACGGTAAAAGAGGGCCTGTGAACTTGCCCAAGATCCCTGACCACACTTCCAAAATACCGTAAATATGAATGGCGAGGTATAAAATGTCTTAGCAAACTTAAGGTAGATATTCGGACCTTAACTGAGTAATTTCATATTGCATATAAATCTTAGAGAAGCAGAGCATAAGAATGACTTTCATAAAATTGTCTATTCTTGACATTTCCTTTCCTTAAAAGAAGAAAAATACATAAATATAAATACAAATGAAAACACATAATACTTATACATACATGTGTATATATACATATATATACCTATCTGCATACATGTACATATGTACACATATGTATACACACATATCTGTATATGGACAGATAGATGGATAGATGAATATAGATGAATACACACATGTATATATTTATCACTCTTTGGTAGCCAACTCTACATGGTGAACTGAGGTGACTGATATTTAAACTGACATTACCCAAGTCAACTTGAGAGATGAGATGCATGTCCTAACTGACTGCACAGAGCACTTCTTTGAACACTGGAGTAATAGCGTGTGTCCTCATTGTTTTAAAAAAATGTAAAGTTTTTGTGATCTGCTGTGTGGTTTATTGTTTGGGATTCTTATTGTAAAAGCTGTTTATTCATTCCTTCCATGATCAAAGGAATGGAGTTGATGAGCACAGAGATTTTGTTAGTGAATTCTGTTTAAATATGACGGATTGAAAATAGGCATTTCTTCTCTGCTTCTTTCCTGCAAACCAAGAAAATGAGAGTAGAAATTATATCAAAAGTATACAGTC
>RJWJ010026040.1:0-23317 GCA_004363605.1 Indri indri
GGACTTTGAGCAGCAGTATTTTTATTCTGGAAGCAAAAAGCCTCAGATGACTTCTCATGCCTGTCAAGTTCTGGATGTTTTGGTGCTTTTCTTGTTTTTGTTTTTGCCCTGAATTTCTTACATTTCTTATATACACTGAATGCGAAATAGCCTAGTGTATTTCTTTGGGGATCCAGGAGTTTTCTAGGTGATACCAAGGGATGAATGTAATTCTGTGACATTTTGTCAGGCTGTTAAAGAGTAAATTTTCCTTGACTGTGACAGGAGGTAATTATTTTTTGTTTGTTTGTTTGTTTCTGACACAGGGGAAGAAAATTTGGGGTTCCTATTTCAACTAGCTCAAGATACTTTTGTTCTGTTTGGCAGGAAGGGAAAACACATTTTATTGTTGGAGCAATTGCCAGGCTTTGCTTTTCCCTGCAGACTGGATGAAGTTTTTAACACTGTGCAGCCTCAGTCTCTTAGTGCTTCTACCCGTCTTCCTAAAGATGTCCTTGCTGCATTTCTTCATCCTTTGATCCCTCCTGGCATTTTATCTGTAGGATACTCTGTTATAATCATTTAAGAGCTCACACGGAATAGCCTCTGTCAAGCAAACACACCAGTAGATACGGTTCATACTCTAATGAGAAGAGCCAGCACGAGGACAACTAAACAAATGACAACAATAATAAGAACATTTCACGTTGCCTTTCAAAGTAAACAGTTACGGAAGCAAATGGACCTAAAGAGCAAGTTCATTACATGGTACTTCTTTTGGTAGCCTAGCTTCGTGCTTTAAAATTTTAGGTACTTGATTAAAATGTACCAAAAGAATATAATTGCCTGTTAGGTGCCGATTGGATCCTTTTGTAAATTATTAACTAAAATCCTAGCTACCACCACATTATTGAGGCAAAGAGTGAGAACCAAGTCCTCAGTTCAGGAGCTGATGCACACCTGATGCGTTCTTGATACCTGTCCTCAAATGCTGGGTCTGGCAGTCAGGGGGCTCCCCCAGGAGAAAAGGCATCCCATAAGCAACCTAGACTAACACCCCTCACATATACTCCATGCTTCCTAACAAGGCCTTTGGGATCTTTTATGGGAGAAAAAAATGTTAACCTACATTGTTCTCAACCAAAGGTTAATTTGAAAGTTATCTGAAAGATATGCATTTATCATATTAATTAAAAGAAAAGTCCAGTGGGTAAAAATTTTTGGATTTCGTTATCAAAGAGACAGCATAATTATAACAATAATAATACAAGAAACTTCTGAATTTTTACAATGTATTGACACTGTGTATTTCTGCAAGCATTGGCCCAGTCATTTCTCACATGTCTGTGGTAGGCAGACATCATTATACCCATTTCACAGGGGAGCCAACTGAGGCTTGCTTATTTTCTGGGTGAATCTTGTCAGGGGTCCCTTTTCCCTTAGGAAGAACTCTTTCCCAGAAAGAGTTTAAGTGCCTGTTTCAGAGACTTCTGGTGTCCTTACTGCCATCATTACTACCAGTTCTCCAAACTGTATCTGAAACTGTCAGTGGATATGGCTTAGAGCTAAGCTATGGTGGGGTTTAGGACCTGCGACCTCAAGATATTAAGCAGGAAGGTCACTCTCACCCTCTCTTCCCCTTCTCCCCTGAAGCAGCTCATAAGATCTTCATTTGAGAGGAGCCCTTTCTGTATCCAAAGGACAGGAACTGAAGACACAGAGATGCCAAGAAGGATCTGAACAGTCCTTGCTAAGTTCCCCCCAATTTTTTACCATTAGATCATACTTTTTTGTCCTCCAATTATATTTTTCAAATCTAAGTGTACAAATACACAAGTCTACCTGTTTCTTTGGAGCTTGATTTCTGAAGGCTCCCCTAGGACCTTATTAAATTTATATTTAATAAATTTGTATGCTTTTCTCTTGTTAATATGTCCTTCGTTGTAGGGACCTCAGCCATGAACCTTGTAAGAAAAAAAAAAATCTTTTCCTCCCCTATGTCTGTGACATTCACTAAATGTCTGTACAGTACCTGGCTCCCATCGACAGGCCATTTTTTGTTTTTGTTTTTGTTTTTAACCCCTATCAACTTCCAAACTACAAAGTGGTCATCTGGGTCTTTGCACTTATTATTCAATGGTGTGGCTTTTATTGACACTATATTTTTTCCATTTCTCGCAATTTGCTATGGAGTTGCTGCTCAGTAAAAAAAGAAACAAAAAAAGTAGCCACTGTCCTCAAAGGTCTTGGATATCTAAAAAGTTAAGGTGGTGAAAAATGAAGGTTAAAAATCTGTTTCCTCTCACATATTGGAGGTAAATCCTGGCATCATAGGTTTGTTGTTTATAGATCTACTTGACAAAACTGCTCATTTTTATGGTTACATTTTCCATTTAAATTTTTTCAGCTGGTCATTCAGCAGCCAGAATAAATGCAATATATTACCTAAGAAACATATTCATGGGAAGAGTATATTATCACCCTTAGTGAGATACCACATAGTAAAATTAATAAAAAGGATACTTTTAAACACAAAACCTAAGGGGGAATGGAGAAAGTGCACTCCTATTTCAGAGAAAAATTATTTTCTTCTTAACTATCACCCTGTGATACCTATATTTTTCTTGTAATTTTTTTTAGAAATTCAAATTAATAGCGTGCAAGGCAATTCTCTGTATGTGAACTGTGTATGCCCACGCCCAGCACCTAACGTATCTGCATGAGATGAGTAGTCTGGGGCTAACTCTGCCCCGTTTCTTCCTTTTCTCTTGGGCTGCAGGTCCCCGGGAGGCACCATGTGTGGAATGTTCACACCAGCGGAGCTGAGCTGCCCCTCCCTGCTTCCCTGGGCACCCTGATGCTCTCTGACTCCCCTCTCCTGGGTGCACGCAGGATCGCTCCCTAGTCTCACCCGCCGCTTCCTCTCTCAGCGCTGTCTCCTCTAGAAGCCCCTCTATCCATCATCTATGTCCCGAACTGTCCCCCGACTCTCTTCTTATCTGCGGTCTGGTTCCACCTGAAATCAGCGTCCCTGGCTGCCTCCGCACGTAACGTGTGTTACGTACAAAGTGCACGCGCCAGCCACCTCTGGGCTTGCACATTCTGAAAAGGGCAAAAACTGTATCGAGAGGCCATAAAATATGTTCTTGATAAATAAGGATGGCGTTTCCAGTTTACACAGGATTTAGAGCGTTCATATATGGCCCATCACAGTGCTTCATACACAGTGGGTGCTTACGGCTGCCTGCATGCATGAAATCCTTTATGTTTACTATACAAAGTGCATCACCCACTGCCACATGGACAGGGATCAAAGATGCAGGCAGGTAGTGAGAGCAGCGAAGCCAAGTACAAAGAAGGGTCCCTGTGCGCAGCAGCTTACCACATAAAGGCTTTCGTGGAAATACGGCCCCACGTCATAAAAGTCCCCACCGTGCCCGACTGCACGTGTTCTGGTCTTCGGCTGCTCCGTGTGCCACCACGACGAGACACAGCCCCCTAGTCGACCAAGCAGGGACACTCTGAGGAGGTAAGAGCCCTGCGGAGCCTTGTCTTTGAGGCCCCTCAGACATCTGATCTGTGTTTGAAGAGGCTGAGGTGACCCAGGCTGCGCAGCTTCCGTAACAGGCCGGCTTCTGGAGTTAGGCAGGAACTGGGTAAAACCACGCAATTAGTGAGAAAGGGCTTCTCAGGGGGGGAAAGTAGACAATTATTTTGACTCAACCTGTAATTGTCAGGTATTAGCAATGATAACAGATGAGGACATACGATCTATAATTAGGAGGTCAAAAGGCAAAACTGCCAATGAGAAAGTTTAGCCAAGTTTTCGGCATGGTATGTTAATGATCTGTGACATCAGAAACCATTCATCTATTATCATAAGATAGAATTAACAGGAAACCAAACACCTTTAAAAACCACACAGCATGCCTTTTAAGATACCTGGGGTTGGTGAACATGGGCAGTAAGCTTCGAACTCGGAGTTTGAAAGGTGACAGCCCTGACCTACAACACTAATCACACACCATAATGCCACGTAGGTAGGTGAAGTGCAAAACCGGTCAGACCAACACCTCACCCAATCGAATACTTCCGTGCTTTCAACATCGTGTCAACTTGCCCCACAGGCTTCAAGTGAGAGTCAAGAAATAAAGGAAGGAATGGCATTTGTATGTGCTTTTTCCTAAAACCAGCACAAATTGCATGTAACCAAAGGACAGGACTCATGGATATTTTACAGAACATTTGAATTTCATTGTTCACCTATAGCTGAGAGAAGCGGGCCCTTTTCATTTTTAATACACGCTGAAAAGTTTGTACAGATTGATCAGATTTTTAATGGACTGTTGTTTCAGCTTAAACGAAAATTAAACAGGGATTAATAATAACTCAAATGTTGATAAATCATATTTTCTATACTCACAAGTCCCTAATAGTTTTCAGAATAATTTGACTTCGAAGAATCCTCTGTTACATTGTGCTTTAAGCAAAAATAACGTCATTTTAGGAAGGAAGCTACTCTCTTGGCCACCCAAGTTGGTGGTACCACCAGTTAATCTGCAGCCAACAGTAAGTACTTTTAAATCCTGCCTAGACTTTATTTCATGAGAGATAATATATATTTCCATATAGATAGAATGCTTCTGGAATTAAATCACAGTTAAATAAACAGTGAAAGTTGTTCAACTTCCTTTGTTTTTTCATACAAATCATATTTAAAAACTAATCAGAATAACAATTATTTTTGGTTTAATTAGAAAATCTTAATTAACAATAAAGACTTAACCTTAATATTTTGGTTTCCAAAAATATTTTAAAAATTAACACCATGTGAATAAATAAGACAATCTTTTTAAACCTCAAGGCAGGATTACTGATGCAGGCAGACTGAGTTATTAAACACATTCTAAATTAAACGCCTCTATGAATTTTATACTGAAATGCATTGTGATAGTTTTGCATGCCAAATGTGACATTTTGTATTTTAGATTCATCTTCTGTAGTAATTTTGGAAATGTCATACAAACAAAGATTTTGTCATTTACCAGTGGAATTACTATGCATGGCCGCTTAGCCATCTCTTTGCCGGCTCTTGTGGTTGTTTCAAGTCAGCAAGCCATAAAAAATCTTTATCTCTCTGAAACACAGCAATTTGGAAGATAATCGAATGGTGACTAGGGGGCAGAAATGCCAGTCTGAGGAATTATACCACAATCTCTCTTGCATTTACAACCTTCCTCAAAGCAAGTGTCAGCTGAGTAGGAAAAGGAGACAGAAGATTCATCAAATCTCAAGCCTCCTCTCATTTGCATGGTGGCAGGCCTGCCTCATTGTCTAGTGGGACTGAACCTGGTTCCACTGACATCTTGTTTTGGGGAATTCCAGCAGCTTTGCCACCAAGAGTTTTTCGCCATTCTATTTCAGCACAGAATTCTCTTCAAAAAACACTTATTAAGACCTACTAAAACTCTGTTTCTCTAGAGTCCTACAGGAAGAAAAGCACAGCAGGCCACTGTCAATACAATTGATCTCATCATTTAACATTTTGCATCAGAGAAAAAGTCAGTGGCAAGAACCTCACCTTCCAGCAGGGTCCTGCTGCTCCCTTTGAGTCATTAGTTACTTCTTTGAGGATACCAAGTTGGGCTATGCTGTCCTTTTTACAAACATTTAGGTCTGCAGTGAACGGCTGCCTTGGAGTTCTGCAGCAGTTATAAGAAAGGAAAGATGAAAGAAAGAGAAATTGACAATGGCATGTGACGGAAAGGTTTGCCTTTAGAAGCACAAAACAATTGGATGTTTTCCTTAAACATTTTGCCTGATTCACTGCATAGAAATTAGATAACAACACATTACAGGTGGTACAATTGATTCAAGTAGGAGAGGGGAAACATGACCCTATAAAATATGAGTTACTGTATTAGCTACTGATCTCCCAACAATTAAAATGTCACTTATTTTAGAAATTAACAGACCAAATATTCGATAAGACTTTTTGCCACTTCATTTTCTATCCTCTCTTCTCCTTCAATCTTATAAATTGTTAGAGAAACTTTGAAGAAAAAATTAATAGCTAATACGAAATAAACTTCAAACTTTTTCTTTTCTTAATGCAACGGCTAGAGATCAAGATCTGTTTCTACCTTCAAAATGCTTTCTAGGCTTTTTCCCCCTCCGATTAGCATTTACTGACTATATTTGACTATATTTGAGGTTCTTCTTTATTGTTGACTCTTTTTTCCTTTTCCTTTTTTTTTTTTTTTTTGCTCTCAAATCCTGATAGTGTTCTTCCGCCTTCCCTAATTCATTTGAATTAAGAAGGATCTTGTATCTTATTTCTCCTGACTTAAGCTTAATTCCATCAGCAGGGCCATCTGTGACAATGACTGTACCCCCACCAGAGGAGTAGCCTTTTTGGGTCTCATTGCTGATTTAGTTTCCTGTGATACAAATGATTTCCCTTAATTTGGTTAGAGCTACACTGACACAAGGGTTCATTAGGACACCCATTTGCTGGCAATTCAATTTCAAATTAAATACACTTTGTTGTAAATTTTATTACTTTTAAACTACTGTATCTATTGTCTTTAATGGCCCTATTATACAGTTATAAAGGTAAACAGATTTCATTAGTAAACATCAAACATTTGATGTTAACCACAGAGAGATGATTTCCTCAGTTTCCTTCTTTGTTCTCTTGACAAGAATTGTAAAGCATTCAGAAATATCCCGAAAATTTAATCTAAGTAATTAGAACTATTAGAACCATTGATAATTATAATCCCAAAGAAAAAAAGAAAAAGAAAACACAGTCCCTGGTTACAATCCCTGTTCTTTGTAATTAAAGGTTTTCTAAAAATACCTTCCCTAAAGTGAAAAAGGAGAACAATGCATATCAAAAGGTTAAGTCACATCTTTAACCTGATACCAGGTACCTCGAGATAAGTCTAGGGATTTGTGTCTCCTTGGAGCAATCATATTCTAGGTCAGAAGCCAGAACCAGACATCAGCTCACTTTTGCATTAGGTCCTAAGGCATGTTATTATTCTTGTTTTCCCTCTTCTAGAGCACTTATTAATTTTATGGTTATATAAGTATATGTGCCTGTGCATTATAAAAAAAACATTTTTTAATTATATAAAAAGCACTTCCCCCCTCCAAGTAACCCATTAGCCCATAGCCCAGAGATAACCACTGGAAAAATGCTGACATCTATTCTTCATAGCTGGGTAGCTAGACACACTTTTTTTTTTCTTTACAAAATATGACTGGCACTTTAAATACTATTTTGCAACCTGTATTTTCCACCTTGTATATTGTAGGCATTTTCCATAAGATTTTTTTTTTTACTACAGCATAATATTTGGGTATTATCTAGTGTTTAATTCTAAGAGTCTACCATAATTTATTTAAATGATCCCTTATTATTGGATATTTAGGTTAGTTCCTATTTTCACTCTTGTAAGTTAGCCTAGAATTAACTCTCTGGCATACAAAATCTTGTAGACTTCCTGGGTCATTTTCTTGGCACAAAGTCCTGTCATTAGAAACTCTGGGCACAGGAGGCATGCTGTTCTACACCTCAGGGACCTCTACCTTCAGCTACCTAACTGTCGAAGTGATGCCTTAGTAATGTACAATCCCGTCTCCCCAGCCTTTTCTCTCAGGTGGTAAATAATCCTCACGGGAGACAGGTCCCACTTCGGTGACATCTTATTTGCACTGCTAGTAGGGTTACGAGTTCAGGAAAATGGCCCTGAATAAGCAGCACTGATGTATGTCAGGGTTTCTCAACCCCAGCACTACTGACATTTTGAACCAGATAATTCTCTGCTGTGGGGGCTGCCCTGTGCATTGCAGGATCCCTGGTCTCCACCCACTAGACGCCATTGGCAACTCCCCCAGTCCCAGTCATGACAACCAAAAAACATCCCCAGACATGACCAAAAGTCCCCCCGGAGGGGGAGGGGCAAAATTGATCCCTGCTGAGAAACCCTGGTGTGCAGCATTAGCTAGTATTTAGCCAGTGCTCAGCAGACTCAAGGCACTCTTTCAGATACATTGTATTTTTTATCTCATTCAACCCTTAAAGTAATCCGACAAGGTATTATTGTTCCTTCTTAACTGATGAGAAACCGATGTCAAGGAATGTAGTTCTCTTGTTGTGACCGTCATAGTCATAAGGGTAAAGTCTGAAATTCCACGTGAGACCAAGCAACTTGAGAACTGCCTCGGAAACTGCTACCACTGTGCCTCCGACATCGGAATGGAGGAGCCGAGACTACATCCAGACCTTGGAAGTTTCTACACAGAACTGAGGAATTTGATGTTTTCTAGGAGATAAATACGACATGACTCCCAGCCACAGTACTTCTCTAATGCCCCATCCCCAGACATCATAAGGGAGAAGGGGCCTAAGTATATCCCAGGATGAGATGGGGCCATCATTCCCAAAAAATTGACACTCAGGGTATCAGACGGGGGGTCTCTGTCATCTATAATTGGCCCATATTTAATCCATAGCAAAACACACATGCACACACGCACACAACACATTAAATCTAACATTAAGGAACGTACTTCTCAAATGTTTTGTCAGTCTTTAAACATGACATAGGAATGTATTGGTTGAGTCCTTCCCCTTCAAATTTCAAATCCTGCATGAAAGAAAATAACAATAAAATGGATTTAAAACACACTTGAAATATCTATGTAAAAATTAGTTTTTCTAAGACCAGGATATGCTGACCCTCAGAGGTTAAGGTTTCCAGAAACAAATGAGAAATGGGAATTATACCTTAGCGGTTACTTTATTACGGGGACTTGACTTTTCTTTCTTAGTTACTTTTTGGCAAGGAAGGTAGAGAGAATAGTAAACAACATAACGAAAGGAGGAGAAATGCTTGGTGCATACAACACAGCTTTTGTTGTCTCTTTCTTTCTCTCTATTTTACACACACACATATGCACACACACACACACAACATAATGGCATAGTTTTAGAACATGTAAATGGACATAAGGCTGGATATGTAGGATATGAAAGATATTAATATTAATTTGGGTCATATAATTTATCATGTAACCCAGGGCACTTTAGAAGTAAAGGGAGAAACTTAATTATGCTAAAACAATAGGCATAACCCAGTACTATGCTATCCAAACTACAATGTATAGAAATCCTATTAATAACACTATTAATAATACTCCTGCAGAGGTCCTTAAAGGGTCCCACACAGGCAAATATCAACATATTCAGTGAAGGTGAATGATGAAAAGGAGGGAGAGAGAGAGAGAGAGAGAGAGAGAGAGAGAGAGAGAGAGAGAGAGAGAGAGCACACGCACACATGCACACAAGATGGAAGCTGCTGTCCCTTAATAACCTAATCTTGAAATGACACACCATTACTTCTGCTGTATGCTTTCTGCCACACAGATAAACCCCAATACAGTGTAGGAGAGAAATACACAAAGATGTGAATAAATAATGGGAAGCCAGCAGTTATGAAATCCAGGTAAGCAAATATTGGAGGTTCTTTGATAAAGTCTCAAGGTCTGGGACTAATTCTCCATGGCTTTCAGCCCTGTCTTCTGGGCTTTGGTTTCCATCTTCTGAATCTCCCTTCGTTCTTTCATGAAAGGCAGGACATCTTTGCAGCTCAGTCTTTTCATCAGCCTATTTCCTGCCAGTAGAATTTGGGGGTCCAAAGACCTCTTCATTTTGTTTTCTCTCTGTGTCTTTCAGTCCAGGCAGGTGATTTTTCTGCTTATATAATTTCTTTTAAAACTCTGTGGGTCTCCTGTGAATCTTCTTGGAGTCTACTTCATCAGACAAAGATCAAACCCACCAATCTCTTCAAAATAAGACCTTTTCTACCTTGGCTTCCCATTGGTAGGAAGAGGGACGATCCCCTCCAACTCCCTGGAAATCCTATTGTTTGACTGAGGGGAATTGTGAGGCTCAACCCTAATCTCTTTAGAGTGCCTTTTGTCTCAGCGAATAGTATTTTGAGGTACCATCGTTGATATTTCAGGTCTTGACAAGATGTGAGTGCAACACTCTTGACTTCGTCCCTGAGATTTATTTTCCTGGTTTTTGATCTTTGCTCAGAAGCCATTTCCTCGTTTTAGCATGGTTTGCCATCCAAGGAGGCTGAGAATTCTCAAAAGTTATTTACTATTCCAAGTCATGACTCATTTTGTTAAACAGTCCTTCCTTTACTTCCTCTCTCACCTCTCACATCCCATAAGAAGCAGCAAGAGTAAACCAGGTGACACTTGAAATCCTCTAGCCGGGAATCTCCTCAGCGAGATCATCCAGTTCTAAGTACATTTTCTGCTTTTCACATTTCTCCTTTTCTACTTTTCACAACAGATTGCTGAACTCTCTGACTCTATATAATAAAGGTTCCCCATCCTCCACTTTCCAGTGAGATTTTCCTCACTTTTCTGCAAGCTCTCACTCCACTTCTCAAAGACCGTGAGGTTTCTAGTAACATCTTCTTCAAGGTACTTAAAGTCTAACACTCTCCTCAAAGTCCACTGTGTAGTTTCAATGTCATGCTCATGCTTTAGGTTTCATTTTGGCAACAGTCCATGTCCAGGTACCAAAATCTGCATTATTTATCACTTTCTAGCACATTACCCTAAACTTTAGCAACTTAAAACAAAAAACATTTACTATCTTACTCAATCTCTGAGGATCAGAAATCCAGAAGCCACTCAGCTGTGTTTTCTTGTCTCAAGGTCTCTCACAAAGGTGTAATCAAGCTGTTGACTGGGTGTGAAGTCATCTCAAGGGTAAAATGAGGCTGGAGTATGTTTCCCAGCTCAGTCGCATGTCTGTTGGCCTCAGTTTATTGCTGGCTGGTGGTCAAAGGCTTTGTCTCCTCCCTACGTGGGCCTCTCCATGGGCTGCTCATGAGATGGCTGCTTGCTGCTTCCAGAGTGAGAAATGAAATGGTTCAAAAAGAAATCTCCACACATAT
The DNA here is from genome assembly GCA_004363605.1 of Indri indri. Classification (NCBI taxonomy): domain Eukaryota; kingdom Metazoa; phylum Chordata; class Mammalia; order Primates; family Indriidae; genus Indri; species Indri indri. Next base: position 10,968 of record RJWJ010026040.1, read on the forward strand.
CCATTAAAACGGGTACAGGAAGGAAATTCAAAAGACTGCAAAATGTTAATATAGAAGAGAAAACTTGCCAGGGTCATGTGTCAGCCTAGATACCATGTTATATATTATGCTTGTTTCTTAATGCGACTCTGCCAAAAGGCCCTCTAAAATAGGCATGTGAGATAAAATAAAACAGTGTGGCTCAATGCAGTAGATACTTTGAAGTTTATCATCTAGTAATTGGAACATGTGAGATTTCACAATGGCAATTATGGTCTATATTTATTGAGCACTAACAGATACTGTATTTCATCCAGCTTCTACAAATATTTATTGTGGGTTTGCTTTATGACAGACACTGTGCTAGAAGCCAGGAATACAGAGGTATAAAAATCATATCATACCTGATATTATGAAGTCTTCTTTCTGATGGGTATGATAAATAAAACAAATAAACTTTAGAAACGAATAAAATGATGGCAAGTACGGTAAGTGCAATGCATGGATGCCACAATCCCAAGGATAATATGGAAAATAATAATTTTACGGGGCAAGGTTGTAGCAGAGGGAGATCAGAGAAGACAATCACATTTAAAATGAGACGTAATGGAAAAGAAGAGTTAGACATTCAGAGAGTGGGAGAAATTGATTGTTCTAGGCAGTGAGAGCAGCATGTGAAAAGGCCCTGGGGTAGGAGATAATTTTGCATATTTGAAAAACTGAAAGATCGGTATGACTTAGATACATTCACCAGGAGAGAATATTGGAAAACAGGGTTGGAAACATAAGCAGAAGCCAGATCCTGCTGAATCCACAGATGATGTCAATGAATCTACACGTCATGTGCAATTGGGAAGGCAGTAAGGAGTTTTAAGCAGAGGAGTGATATTGTCTGATTTGCATACAATGGGCAAAGAAATTTTGAAAATATTAAATGGCTGTTTGCTTATTCCTTTCTCCTATAAATCATATTTCTCAGAAAATCCAACTATTTTAGCTCCAGGTAACTGGAGAGGGGAAACACCTCCCCAAAATGGAGGACATTAGAGAGACGTCACATCCAGACACGAGCAAGTGGGGAAGTCCTTTCTTATTTCCAGTGGGTTGTGAGCTGAGGAAGGAGTACCAGAAAGGGAAACAACTAGTCAAGTTGACATACGCCATGCTTTTTCTCCCTCCAACACTTACCTTGCAGGAGTTGCAGAAGGAGCGTGCAACGTTTGAAGAGAAACCGGAGAGCAGAGGAGTCGCGCCAGACTTCCAGTTAAAACTCTAAGAGACCACATTGTATAACACTCCACACACCAACAAGGCAGGGTGTGATATTACCAGATTAGAGTATAGCGGGTGCGTCGTTGTGGCTTAACCTCAAAGAAAACCCATGTTCGGTGCCCATGTCAGTCAGGGTCTCGACAGAAATGGATGCACTCCCAAAATTAGATGATTCAAGGAGGAAGATTTATTTCCAAAGGCATTACTACAAAGCTGTGGATTTAAAGGGACTGTAAGGGAGGCTGTTTCCACATCTAGGCCTTCAAAGTGTTGAGGAGAAAGAGTGGTCACCACACTCTGGCAGGTGAGAGACCCATGTAGATGAGACTCTTTTCTGCCAGGTTAAGACTCAACCTTAACCATGCAGTAACAGAGGAAATATTCTCCTCCCTTTCTTCCTCTCTCTTCCCTTCCTCCTATTCCTGACCAAAACTCTTCTTTGACAGAAAGCAACGAGAAGCCAGAGGGCTCAGGAGCCCCAGCCTCTGTGGTGGAGAACACAGCAGAGGAGGGCAGGACTCAACCTGTCAGGGAAGAAGTAACATAGTGAACATCGTGCCCATAATCTCACTTAGTTCCTCTGAGACTGAAAGCTCTCCAGAAATTTCCACTCCTATGGAGGGATAATCTCATTCAGAAGTCATGGGATGAGTGAAGCTTGTAAGCTTACCAAGGGGCAAATGGTGCCTGGGGGCAAGCTGTAGGGTGAACCCCTCGACTGGGCTATACGGTGCGGCTGTTGGACTAGATGAGGAAGGTGAGGGAAAACAGAGAACCAGAGATGAACGTCAAGTTTCTGCATTAAGTAAATTGATGGACTGTTGTGCCATTTACTGAGATAGAAAAGGTAGGGTAAGCAATGAACAGTGTTTTGAGGAACAAAACAAGCTTCTATGGTGGACATGTTAAATTTGAGGTGTTTTTAAGATACTCAAATGGCAGTGTTGAGTAAGAATCAGACACATGGGCCTGGCGGCTAAGTAAAAGAAGAGAGCAGAGCCTCTAGCTGTCACCAGCAAAAGGATGGAATTAAGTGATGGAAACTAACAAAGTCACCCCCGTGAGACACCTCTAAGCACTTCTGCATGCATCGCATCATTTAATCCTTTGTATGTGTTATATCATTTAATCTCCACAATAGCCCTATGATGTACACTCTTTAGTGTCACAATTATTTCAAACATGAGTACATTGAGGCTTAGAGACCTTCAGGCATTTGCCCAAGGTTACAGTACATGGTGGTGACTATTGCTGACTCTCTGTGGTTCAGCTCTTACCCAGCATGACTGGTCCTTATACAGTCATTTATTGCCCTGCGAGAGGTTACATTCGTAGGCTGACAGTTATTTTTCACTCACTGACCCCATATATTTTCTATTACTAGCCCACAACAAACACCCTTGTGAAAACAATTAAGGCTCAGATCAATGATGTATATGGTCCTTTGGAAATGAATAGAAATGGTAGACAGTAAAACCTTACCCAATCTTATGAAATTTCCCTTTGCACTAGCCATTTTCCAAAAAGGATCAAAGAGAACAAGCATGGTTTACAAAGAGAATGAACTTCCTCAAAGAACCAACTATTTGCAAATCCTCTCAAGTATTTGAGAAGCATCAATTATTTATTAATAGTGAATGAATTAAAATTTTGTATAATCTCTTCAATAAAGAAGATTTTATCACAAACTTTGTCATGTACTAAATATTTTATACAGCTCTAGTCATAGTTCTTCTTTTATATAAAAATAATTCTTCTTTTGTATAAAAATTTATTTTGTAATATTTTGCAAGCTAGATTTTCCACCAGATCCTATTAGTCTGAATAAGTGATGGTTTGTTATAACTGGGAAATAAACAGGGAACAATTTGGCAAAACTTGTCAGTAAATGTTGTTGACAAACCAAAAGTTAAGATGGTAATGTTTTACTTATTCATGTAACATACGAACAAAATTCAAAAGATTCCTAACTATCACTAAAGAAATTAAATATTGATTTTCCAAAATTATTTCTTCAGATATCTCTAGCCTGGACTATGTTTTCTAACAGCAACATGAAGCAACAGCACAGGAAGTGTAAGATTGTTCCAGAGGCTTCTTTCTTCAAAAAAGACAAGGTAATCCCTCCAAATGTTGCTGGATTTCCCATCGATAGCTATAAATCCTTGAAAACTATTTCTGGTTCCTCAACTCTCTCTTTTGACAAGTAGTAAAAGTCATCAAAGAACCACCTGGATCCTACGAAATTCGGTGGATGTCTACTTTTCATTTTATCTACTACCGAATACTTTACTTGGATGTTAATATTCAAACTCATGGACTTCTTGCCTGTGGTAATGGCTATTGTAAGTGAGAGGGAAGAAATGAAGGACATAGCTCAGTTCCAGCTAATATTCATTGAATATCTCTAATGTGCTAGGCATTAATCTAAGGACTTTACATGCACCAATCTGCAGAGGCCTCACATTAACCATTTCAGGTTGATATTATTATTCCTGTTTTACAAGTGAGGAAATAGCTACAGCAAGGAGAGTTCAAGCCTAGAAAGTTGACCTTCAGAGCACGTGCACCTAACCCCTACACTAATCAGTTCTGAGTTTTATATGCTATAATTATATTTTAGATCATTTGAATCAACTCTTTTCAAAAACAATGGTTAGTAGGTAAACATAAAGGAAACCATTGCCACACTGTAATTACATATTTAAAAATAAAAATAACCTAGGCCTATATGGAAAATCATCTCTATATTGGAATCCCATATATCAAATTTATAAAACCTTAGTAAATACCAAAACAGTAATATTAAAATTGCCTTTGAATTCAATGTCATCTTTGACTTTCTTCTAAAAACTAAAATGTGCATGAACCATGCCCCCAAGCAATAGACCAATGTATTTAAGCAAAAAATTGCATGAAAATATATGATATTCTACATTTCTATGTAGAAATGTGCTCTCTGGTTATTTAAACATTTTGATTTTATGTTTTCAAAACAATTATTCATTTAATTACATAAGTACCAGAAACTTTTACATTTGTCAATCCTATATATATGTATATATACACACACACATATAAAGAATTTTCATGTGTGATATCATTAATAATTCCACCATGATGATTGAAAATGTATATGTGCAATTGAAATAAAAATCAAAAGTTGAACATCATAGGTAAGACTAGAACTATTCCTTTGGAGGGTACAACTTTACTAAAACAATTCACTTTAAATATATCCTCTGTATTTTATGATTAACAGCACTCATAAAGTGACTTAGATTGAAGAATTAACCCAATAAGCATTAAGCTAAAGAATAATATGCAATAATGCCTAGGAAAAACTTAAAGAGTTTCATTATTGCCCAAAGAAGGGAAGCATGTTTACCCAAATCCATTAGAATGTTCAGGGACTTTAAACTTCGTATTTTGTTCCTCAAACACCAGAGCAAGGAGTGAAGACATGCTATTGTCACTAAAGAAACCAAAAGATTCTTTCTCCATATTTAGTTCATCCATGAAGGGCTTGACACACTGTGGTATAAAATACCTGCCACATGTTGGTCATAACATTACTTTGTCTTTTGGGTTTTTTTTTTAATCTGCTACTTCAAAAAACAGAAAGTATTAAAATCTCCAAAAAGAAACAAAATGAAAAAGTCCGTGGTTTCCAAATATGAAGTGAAGGTCGTGTTTAAGTTTTCATCATGAGACAATGAAAGTTTTCTCTAATTTGCCTTTTCATTGTCTGCAACTTTTCTACTTAAACCTAATGGAAGTCATATCCCAGGCCCCTAGAAGAATGGGTTTTCTATTAACATGTAGATGAATATAGAAGAAAAGACACAGGTTGATAAGGCATATGATGTGATTCTAAGAAATGAAAAATCAAATATGAAACAAATATTTGGGTAGAGAGTAGGAAAGCTATAAGACCTAAAGAAGAATGAGTACACTGCTTTACCAATTCATGAAAGCTTTCACTACTGGAAAATTCCCTGAATGTAATTTCTAAGTTATTTTTAAAGAACTGTTTTATTGAGATATACCTTGCAGCCAAAAGACAAAAAAATACGTTTCTGACCTTAAATATCAAATCATGCTTTGTGTCTTTCAAAGACAGAAAAGTAGCTACCAATGACCTAAGCTGCCATTAAGACTGTTCTATGCATATCCTGTCTTTTCAGTAGCAATTCTATTTTAGGGAAAACAAAATAAAATATTCAAAAATAATAACTGTTCTGGGAGGTAGCAATGGGACAAATTTTTCTATAGGATGTCTAAGGTACATGCGACCTAAGCAGTATGTCAGGCTGACTTGCGGGACAGAAGACCTGATGCAATTTATGGTCCTGGCTTGGTTCTGGTTTGGACAAACATGTAGTAAAGGACATTTTGGGAACAACTGGTGAAATGTGAGCATAGACTGAATATTTGATAAAACTACTATCAACGTGATTAAATGTGTTGATGTTCTTTTGGCTATGTTCTTATTTTTAATGCATAATGATGTATAATTTTTTTTAGCTGATTCTGCTTTCCTCTCACAACAACTAACATAAACATTCATGAGCTCCCCACCCTCTGAAGCATGTCCACTGAGATGTCCGCTGGAATGTCCAATAAGGAACTTACTAAGCAACTGCCATCAGAAAACCCCCCCTTAGTAAGGGGCTGGCAACCACACTGACCTCCTTCACCAGACACTGCTGGAGCTAGTCAGGGGAATCAGAACCACAAGAAAAAGTTTAAATATTTTATTTCTGCCTCAGCCATGTAAAATACTAAAAAATGAGTTTGAGACCTTCGGAGTGGAATGTTGGGTCCAGGAATCCCAAACAATGTTCCTTTGTGATTACTACTCTGCGGCTCAGCATCTTTACCGCAGGCCTGATTCCCTTTCCCGTATTTCCCTAAGGGAACCCTGCTGCACTAACTCTTCATTGAGTTGACTCAAGAGAGACGAAATATGTAGCTGGAGAACCTACTAGTGCACTCAGAACATTTTTGACAATATGAGCTTCAAGAAGGAAGGATTAGACACCATAGTCTTCTGTGCCTACTCTCTAATTGAACCTTCTTCATAGACTTTACCCTCTTGCAAAAGATATGAAAAATTAAGCACGTGTAAAATAATTGTCACGGTGGTCACAGTGATGCTTTCAAAGCTCTTCCTCATCCCGGCAAATCTGTTAAATTTGTGAAGCCTTATTGAGCAGTAAAATGGGATGGTGTCATAGCTAATAATTCCTTTGCCTAAGCTATAAAAATGATATGAAAGACTCAATGCTTCAGGTTCTTTTCAGAAAAATCTCTATGATCCTGTAAAAACATCTTTAACATGAGGTATAATTTTTTTAAAAAAACTTAAAAACAGTTTTAAAATATGAATTATTCAGTACTTTGCATAAATTTTCTTCTTTCATATTCACAAAAATCTTAAAGTTGGTTACGTAAATTTTGGCTTATACTAATTGCCTTGGGTGTATTGAAGCCAAGAGGAGGTGGCAGCAATATGAATATAATGACATTTTAGATACCAAAAAAGCCATTTACCAGGTATTTTTTCCACTAAGAAAAAAATTACAACTTCTGAAATAAAGCTACTCAACAAAAATGAGAAAAAATGTTTTAGGAAGCTCTAAAATATGTATTAATTTTTTTCTGGGACCATGCTGTATGTGGGGCTCTTCACACATATGATGATTAACTTTTGGCACCATTTGCATTGAGATTATTCATCTTAAGTCTTCCTTAATATTTTATATTACAGTTCATTAAAATTATTTCAAGAAAGACCTTGAAATTCATCGGGGAGGAGCAGGTCGATAGCCCAACTTGGATATCATATCTATTGAGAGTTTTATTATAAAACAAGGAGAATTGTTGGCAAGCTTTAAGTATGGAGAGCTTTAATGTAAAATAATGGAACTAAAACATGGAGAACAATAATCAGAGGAGTGGAAACATGTTCTTTGATGGAGATAATTTATAAGTTATTTTATAGAATCAGGTAAAATAAACAAGGATCATTCTAAGTAATGGTGACGCGTGCACATGTGTGTGTGCGTGTGTGTGCAAAGTGACTTTTACATTTTAGGTCTAAATAAATTTTTCTTCTCTAACATCAAGTTAACATGTATTTCTAAGCCCCCATTATATAGGGGATGCAAATAAGCCCTTTATCCATAAGGAAATTATGATTAAGGCAGTGCAACAAAGTATATTTGAAGAATGGTCCAGCACAGTGTGAGATCAACTGCTGAGTGAATAGAAGTTAATAGATAAAACGGGAATTTCCTGACTAATGAGGACACTGAATTATTATTATATGATTTAATAGCTAATGTTTTTATTATTTTAATACCATTTATTGGATAGGCTCTTTAATTATACTTAATAGTTGTGGCAACATTATATGATATGAATTATTATCCCTATTTTATTGATTAGAAAACCGAAACCCTGAGAGCTTAATCAAATTGTCTGAGTCCACACAGGTCTTGAGATTTAGAGTCTATTTGAATCTATTACTGTCTGACTCTGAAACCCAAGTTCATTCCACTGCATCATGATGCTTCCGTCGAAAAATAATTACCTGGGCAGGGAATACCTGTGAGAAGCTATTTAAGATTTCTGACCAAGGAAATTAAATGATGGGAGATATACCTTAGACACTAGTTCTGAAATAGACAGAAGCAGAGAGAACAGAAGCGGGGAGCGTGGCTAAGACATTCTTAAGGTAGCTTATGCTTGATTCCTGTACCTGGCAGGCACTGAACTCCATTAGCAAGGGACATCTTGTTAATCTTTGCACAGTTAATGTTTATACTGGCCAGCAATGAAACAGATTTTTACATTTAAAAGAATGTATTTATGCCAAAGTATGATGTTTTCCTTTAATCACTTGGGGGAAAAATGGAAAAGATCAGATATTTATATATTTTCGTTTTAGTTAAGATTTCTTCGGGGGAAAAATATGAGGCAATTTCAGAGGATTCCAAACTACAGGTGTATGTGCTTCAACTTAGACTTCATAGCCTTTCTTCCTTCATGGGCCACCCCACCCTTTCTCATTCTTAAAATTCCTCCTTCTATATCTCTAATTCCCATAATTCATCACCCAGTCCTTCAAAAACAATATATTAATGACAAAAATGATGGTACACCAAATTATTTAAAAATTCAATAGGTAGCTATGATCATTGCACATGCTAAAAGAAGTTAGACAGCATTTTCGGAGAGAAGAAAGAAAGAAAAGAGAAGGCAAGAAATTGGAGCATGACTCGCAGGGAAAGCTTAAAAGCTACATCAATGACAAACTTAACCCTTACAAAAAATCACAAGATGGTTATTATTGTTCCTGGGATACAAGTACTTTGTGGGGTGCCTACTCCTACCCCACAGAGACCTTGTGCTCAAGAAGCTGAAGGCAACCCCACCCCCAGGGCTGGGACACTTGATCCGGGACCCAGAAGACCAGCGTAATTTCGGGTTTGAGGCCAGTGAGGATTTTTAGGCTTGAACACGTGACCTATGATGTCCAATCAGATGAAAGGACAGGGTGAAACATGAATGAGAAAAAAGAAATCCCATATGGATTTTAGCAACCTAAAAAGGCATTGATTTGTTTATTCATTGATTTAGAATGTCAGTATCTATCCACTGTTTGACAACGTACTAGGTGCTCGGCAATGTTGGAATATGTACTTGAGGCAAATAAACAGATGAAAACTGGCCTCGAGGAGACTAATGGCTCCAATGTTGTGATTTGTCTCAACTATGAGAAAATGAACTCATGCTGTACGCGGCAGTTTGCCTCAGTTCTACAGCTCTGGCTTTATTGTATTTCTGCTTTCTTTTTTTCTACACCGTGGTTCTGTATACCATATTATAAGCTCATTTCATAAAAATATCTTCCATAATTTACTACATATTTTGGATTTTAAAAAAGAATTGTCAAACTACCTTATTTAATATGCTTCGCCGGGCCACTGAATGAGGTTTTCTTCCAATATGTGTACTTACGAATGGCCACTCGTTAATTTCTAGTATGGGCTTCTGTTTTCCCATCATCCTTCACATTTTCTTAAACTTTACATACCTGGGTGTGTGTATGTGAATTATCTCACCTGAAGGCATTAAAACAAAATTAGCATGTAAAATGCACTGCAATACATTCCTTTGGCTTCAGCTCTCTATGTGATAATCCCATTTGATCTAGAACCACAGAATCAAATTTGCCTTTCACAATATTGTGAAGTAAGAAAGGCAGCTATTATTCCCATTGTTTTACAGAAAAGAACACTGTGCTCCAGAGAGGTCAGTTTCCTTAAGATCGCACTGTTGGAACACAATGTAGCAGGTTGCCCCATCAAGTACAGTACATTCCTTTATCACTCAATAAATTTTTTTTGTCATGTTTTTATTCCATGGCAGTGAGCCCATTGATCTGGCTTATATTTTTGAAAACAATAGGTTTAAACATCTTCAGTTGTTTTACCTAAAGATAAAACAATGACTGATTTCCACACACTTTTCTATTTTCCTGGTTAATCCATATTCTTCTTACATCTAGAAATACTAGGGACAGTCTCCTAAAGACCAGCCATCCCCTTGTAGGAACCAAGCCTGGGGTGCCTCTGCTATCTCTGCCTCACCAGGTGGTGCACTGAGAATGGAACCACATGGAAGCATGGAACCATAATACTCATCCAACACAGTTGACCACAAAAATACTGAAGTTCACAACTCATTTTATGTATGTTTCATAAAAAATTACCTCATTATTAAAATCACAAGGCCAATGATTAATGTGTTCTAATTATTGTATTAATATGATTCATGAATACATCAAGATATAAAATAAAGCAAAATTTAACAAAGTATAAAAAACACCTTATCTCATCAAGTCAGCTGCTACTGTGTAATTGCTGACATGTCCTTGACTTTTCCCTCTTCTCTTAGAATTTTCTGCACTTTCTTTTACCTACACAGCCTCTAGGTATTGATCAGACCTAAACTGTCCAAAACCCTTCTGGCAAGCTCTTAAAATCAGCAAAGCTCCCTCTTGCTGTCTAAACTACATTAATGATAGACTGTGAGGTTTCTTCTTATTTGTGCTCATCATTCACCATATAGCTACTCTCAAAAAAAAAAAAAAGAAGGAAAAGAAAAGAAAAAAGAAAGAAAAGAAAAGAAAAAGAAAAAAGCCTCCAGCTACTTTTCTCTGATACTTACTTTATTCATTACCTCTTCCACAATGGAAACAAATGATAAAAATAGAAAAAAATCATTATGTTCCTATCATCTTCTGCCCCCCATCACAGCCTCCCTAATGTGTCTTCAATCTTAAATGATTTCCTCCCAATTAAGGCAAAGTATCCTTAATAAAGAAGACATAAGCCAACTCTACAGGCTTTATTATGCCCTAACCAGTTCCTGGTTTACTATGTCATTACCTGATTTGAAGTCACACCTTTTTCTTTTTATGTTTTTGAGTTTTTATTATATGCCAGACACTTTACTAGGTGCTGGGATACTAAGTAGAAAAGGCAAAGTTCCCCTTTTAGAAGTGTATCATTTATGGGAGTCTACAGATAATTGCTAACGTGGAGGTTTCTACAAAGGTCAGTTAGAACTGAAGGGAAGAACCACTTGAGTTTTACTGGGAGAAATCATCAAGGAAAACATCTCAGAAAATAAAAAAGGAAATAATGTGCCAATGTCAAGGAGGTGTATTCTTGGAACTATAAAATGAAAAGTAGGAGGTCAGTTTGGAAACTTTTAAAAGAACGTTCACTCTTTCAAAAATATCGAATTGTTTCTTACGTGCTAGGCATCATAGATAAAGGGGAAATAACTACGGGTTTCAGACAGAGGAGCAACCTGGTCAGATCATCATTTTACAAAGACTCTAGAAGCAGTATGGGAGACTGAGTACACTGCAGACAAATGAATGAAGAAGGTGCAACCAGAGTGAGAGGTTATGGGGCTAGAACTCCAGGGATGTGGCAGTGGGGCTGGCAAGGAGGAGCGAGATTAGAGAAATGAATAGCAGGTGAATGAAGAGGATCGGGTGGCTGATTTAATTAAGGAAAAAGTAGGAATTGAGGATGACTTCCAGGCTTCTAGCATGGATAACCACATAGAGGATGGTGTCATTTTTAATGAGGCAAAGAATTCAAAAGAGGAGGTTTCAGGTGGAAGGAGGGAAAGAAATGGAACATCCAGTGGTGGTGTTGGAGGGCGTGGCAGAGATCTTGGTTGGAGATACAAATTTGAGTCTTCAATTGAAAGTTGAAGCCATTGAACATGGATGAGATGACCTACAGTAAATGCATAGAACAATAAAAGAAAGAATTCTAGGAAAGCCCACGTTTTAAAGACAGACAGTAAAGGAAGACCTGCAAATGTAAGAGAAGCCATAAAATCGAACAATGAGTTACTTTCAGAAAAATAGAACATGTCCAATCTTTCGAATGCAGTAAGTCAAATATAATACAGATTGAAAAGTGACTGATTTGATAATTGTAGAACATGGGAACAGGAACAGTCTCAGTGGTGGCCATATTGGAAACTAAATACTGGTGGGTTGAGAAAAGACTAAGAGGAAAAGAAACAGAGAATGCAAGGAGACGTTATTCTTTCTAGCTTGCTTAGGAGGTGAAGGGAGATAAAGATTTGTGGCCTTCAAGAGAAAAGAATGCGTGAACAAAAAAGAGTTGTCATTGTTTTTGTTTCTTTGTTTTTAACTGGAGGTTGATTTGAAGTAAAAGCATGGTAAAGAGAGAAACCAAAGGAAAAGGAGAATTTAAAGATACAGGCAAGGGAAAATCTTGCTTCTACCTAAGACATAAGTCTCAAGAAAATGTTCTTTCCACCCTAAAAATAAAAAAATCTGGATAACCTACAAAATCACAGGGTTGTGTTTTTAAACCCTATTTGAGAGCTGCAGTCACAAAGAAACATAAATAAAATCCAGAAATGATGATTATCTCCTAAGAGAAAAGAAGCCCACAGCTACTTCCATCCTTGACAGAGCAGTAGAACCAGGTAAAAATTTTTAGAAGGAAACAACTGAGTATTTATCTGATTTT
>RJWJ010026041.1:0-23335 GCA_004363605.1 Indri indri
TATGATTTAAATTTATCACCTGGATTTATAGAGATCTTGAGTATTGACTGTATTTATGGGTTTAAGATTTTTAAATTTTGTTCATTCTCATTTTGAAAATTTAGAAAATGTTTTATCATTTTATTGAAGATAAGGGATAGACAATACTTATTGTTCTCTCACACAGTTGAAAACTCAATACAATGATACATAAATTTTAAATGCCTAAGCCTGGGAGACCAGACATTAGCAGACAAGAGAGTTCAACAAACTTAAGAAGATAGAACATAGCAGCAAGTGGACCAGAACAGAAGGAAACAGAGGCAGGAGCCTGCAGGCAGGAGAGAGACAGCGAGGGGGCTGATGCAACCTCTGTAGTCCAAGAAAGGTTTAAAACTTGGAAACACTTGTTTTGATTGTGGGCAGAAGTAAAAAAAAATGTATCTGAGATAAGGGGGCTTCTTTGAAAAACTAAAAATAAAATAATTGATACCTATTGATACCTAGCTGTTGTCACAGGTCCAGAACTCCCAGCAACCAGGCATCCACACCGCACATCATAGGAGAAAACATTGAAGTATCTATTTCTAGAAAAAAATGAATTTCCTTAATAAAAAGACTTCAAAATTCAGGCAATTAGGAGCCTCAACATGACTGGCAATTTCCATGGCTAAACTGTCCAAACAAATCTTCCCTCCATGTGCACAGAGCCCTGAAGTCAGCTTTTTATTTCATTATTCTTAAAACTTAACTAACCATCAACATCACCATTTGACCAGCAACAGATAAACAAATGAAAACAAAATCCTGAATGAGAAGGAGATGATTTAGGATATAGAAAATAACATTTTTTAAAAAAAATTATTAGTATGACAAGATATTAATTTGAAACCACAAAAAAGGGAAAACCTGATGGGAAAGGAAAGAAAAAGAGCTTTTGAAAGTTAAAAATATAAATGTTGAAATAAAAATTAGTTGAAGGGTTGGAAGTCTAATAAAATAAATTATCAAAGATGAGAACCAATCCAGGTTCTAAAATGACAGCATAGGACAGTCTGGAAGACCCATTATCCTATAAGTAGGAATCCCAAGGAAAGAGAGAAAATATTGAAGAAAAATTACAAGAGAATTATCTGTATCAGCAGGGCACATACTTCCTGGTTAAAGAGGTCTACTTAGTGATCAACACTATAATTGAAAATTATACCCACACTTAGGTGCATTACTAATATTTCAATATTTCAGAACTATGAAGATAATAAAATATCTTACAAGTAGTTGGATAGGAAAAAGTAGTTATCAACAAAGGAACAAAAGTCATCATGGGCTCAAACTTATCAGAAACATTATATGAAGCTTGACAATGCCATTCAAAGTTCTGGTAGAAAATATTGTATCCTAAAATGCATTCTTAGTGAAATATGAGCAGGGGAGATTGCAGATATTTTCTCTGAATGTTGCTTGAGAATGTGCACAAATAAAACACAGAATAAAAGAGAAAACAAAAAGAGATTGGATTTAGGATTAGATCTAATCAGAAAAGGAATGAAGGAAAGTACCAAAATGTCAACAATGCAACAAGCCAAAGAAAACAAAGCTAATATTGAAGGAGGAGTCTAGGAAATTGTTTCCATAGGACATTAAGGGAATCTCTACTTAATGGATGGAATTTTAACTAGTTAAGGGGAAAAAAAATAGTACAAGAAACACCATGTGCTCGTGACCTAGTTTTAACAATTAACACCTGACCAATCTTTGCTACATTTTTCATATACGTCGTGCCAAGAAATTAAGATAGCATTTAATGTCATGGAAAAGATTATATTATTTATATATATTGAGATAATTATCTGAATGATAAGCTGTGATTTACAAAATGGTTACCCGTTAGAAATAATACTAGAGGTTAGAAGAGAAAAAGGAAAGACATTGTTTTCATTATATGTCCTTGTGTACTATTTTCTTTTTAAAAAACAATTATGTTTGTATTTGATGAAAATTTATGTAATAATATATCATTATAATAAATACAGACAAAATATAATTAACAAAAAATAAGAAATATTGTTATGCAATTTCTTTCAATTAGTGATAAGGAAATTGAAGCCCTAAAATGTTAAGTGACTTTCTACAGTAGCAATTTGGAAAGAGACAGTGACAGGCCTGAAACACAGATTTGAAACTGGTCACCAATCACTAAATCATTCTACCATTTGAGAAGAATGGTATGGAAAACGTTACTGCCACAGATTTATCATATCTTACTCTTTATGAGACAGTATAAAAAGAAGATAAGCCATGATTTAAAAGTTTGGTACATACCTAGATATATTATAAACTTCATGATAAAATTGCTGTACAGAATATCATTAAATATATCTTTGGTGAAGAAATGGTGCTCAATATATTATTCAAGGTAATTTTCTGGTTCCTAGAAAAGTTACCGTCTATAAAAATGACAGTCATTTATCTCTCGAAAAGCAGCTTTGTAACAGGTTTTGTTCAGTTACATGACACTTGCAATTTAGTGTAAGAGTAAATTTACTCAGCAAATATCCATCAATTTTTAATGAATATTTGCTTTGATGTTAGAAAATTTTGCAAATTGTATTGAAGGCAGAGAACCCTCAACTTCATTATAGTGAAGTTCAGGAACTTAGGGAAAGCTTCTGACAAATAGATCCTGAGATTTTTAAAAACCAGATGACAAATTTTAAGTAGTTCAATGAGTTTGAATGGGCATTTGGAAGGCCATATTGCTTTTACTTGTTGAACGTTAGAATCTGATTGTGACAGAATTAGCAATGGACTTAGGGCACTTTTTGTCGTGCATATGCTAGCAATATCAGTTGAGCAAAAGCAAGAATGTTTTGGGGATTTTTTCATTTTTTATTTTTGTGTTGCTTTTCTTTGAGTCAGTAGAAGAAGAGAAATGCTGAGTGACTTAGCCAATAGCTATTTGATGACATAATTGAAGCTAGACAAAGACTTTCACTTCTCACTGACTAGGCTGTGCTTATTAAGTGTTAATTCCCATACCATTTCCAACTTTGTAACGCACAATGATGTTTATCCTTATTTAGGGGTCTTTAGGCATGCTTACATGGGTATACTTTATGTAAGTAATGGATGTTTCGTATTTTCTTTTAAATGCTCACATTAGATCTGCATTTTTCCTTCAGAAAAAGTACTTATTACTGTAAAATAACTTGTTGTAGGAGGCCTCAAATTTAGTGTAACTTCTCCTTAATAATTGCAGAGTATCTTAGGAGACTGTATACAAAGGGAATAATTTAAAAGTCAATAATCTCCCAAATAATCATGCTGTATAATTGAATTTTTACAAATCTACTTTGATATGTATATTAGATGGGCCTTTGGAAATACTTTACATAGATGTACACATCTTCATGTCATAAATTTATAGAGAAGAAGGAAAAATTAATCATATGCTCACAAGAAATGAAGTTCCTATTGTGTATTCCCCTCCTCTTTTTTATATTATAAAAAAGAGAATCTACCCAACTCATGACTGACTGACTGACTTATGCAACACACCCTGCCACCAGGGGACCCCTGTTCAATATTTCTTTTTCTTTTTCCTTGGAATCCTAATTTTTTAAATTTCAGAATATTATAAGGGTAAAAATGTTTTGGTTACATGTATTGTTTTTGTACAGTTTGAATCAATGTTATAAGTGTGCCCATCATCCAGATAGTGTGCATTGTACCCATTAGGTGTGAATTTACCCAACCCCTCCTCCCCACTCCCACCCGCTTGATTTCTGTTGAGTTTTACTTCCATATGTACATATAAGTGTTGATCGATAGTTATAGTTTCATAGGGAGTACATGTAGTGTTTGTTTTTTAATTCTTGCACTATTTCACTTAGAAGAATGGTCTCCAGTTCGTTCATTCCAGGTTGTTACAAAAGGTATTAGTTCTCCATTTTTTTTAATGGCTGAGTAGAACTCCATGGTATACTTATACCACATTTTCTTAATCCACTCATGTATTGATGGGCACTTGGGTTGATTCCACATCTTTGCAATTGTGAATTGTGCTGCAATAAACATTCTAGTGCAAGTGTCTTTTTAATAAAATGATCTTTTTTCTTTTGGGTAAATGCCCAATAGTGGGATTGCCAGATTGAATGGTAGGTCTACTCTTAGTTCTTTGAGGTATCTCCATACTCTTTCCATAGTGGTTGAACCACTATGAAGTCCCACCAACAGTGTGTAAGTGTTCCTTTCTCTCCCCAACCACGCCAGCATCTGTTGATTTGGGACTTTTTGATAAAAGCCATTCTCACTGGAATTGGGTGATATCTCACTGTGGTTTTGATTTGCATTTTCTGATGATTAGAAACATTGAGCATTTCAATATTTTTTGTATGCTTTTAATCTCTAAGAGAAGTTATGGAAAGTTAATGAGAGAATAAAGAGTTGAGAATAGCAATGTATGTACCTGAGTGGAGGAGTGGCTTTTAGAATCTTGTTCCCATTAGTTGAAACAGTAACCAGACAAAATTAAGTATGAAGATGTGAAACTAAAAGTTCCTGAATGTATTTTTTTCCTGAACAAATCTCTGTCATTAATTGAATGCACTTTTTTTTCATTTTGCATGATGTCACATTCACATACCACATTGGACTTTTGACAGCATTTCTTTTATTTGCTGATTCCCAATAATGTTAATACAAAAGTATATATCAGTTTGAGCCATATGAAATTGCCAACATTAGACCATGTTGAAAAACAAAAATAGCACTGTGTTATGGTTCAAGCTAAATACATGTTGTGTAATTATAATGTGTCCTTAATCCAATACCACATCACCCCTTGACACCACCAAAAGCAAACAAATCAATATTAACTCTTGATTACTTAACAATTAAATTCTCTTGATTTTAGAATAAGGTACTTTTCCTGGTCCTACAGTGGATAAGAACCTAAAACCACAAAAAAAATGTGTCGGAATTTCAATCAAAATAGCATCGAATTTATAGATTTAATTTGAGGATAATTGGCATGTTTATATAATGAGTTTTTTAATCCATTGGCATGATTTATCTCTCCATTTATTTAAACACTTAACAAGGTTTTATGACCACCGAAAAGGTCTTGCACTTTATTTGTCAAATGTATTCTTCAATAGCTTATTTATTTGATGTATTGGTAAAGGGTATCACTTAAAACATTATATTTCCAAATTCTTTCTTGCTGGATTATACAAATGCAATCAATGTTTAGGTTGTCATCTTATCTCCATAAATTTTACTGAGTTTTCAATAAATTTTATTTATTTGTCTGTAGAGTCACAGAATTTTTGATATATAAAGTTATAACATCTGGGATAATGACAGTCTAGGCTTTACCTTTCCATCCTCACCTATTTTACTCCTTTATTTCTTTACTATTAATACTTTTAAAGTAATCCATGTGTTAATTTTTATGGAGTCTCCTTTATTATATTTATTATTCATTTCTGTGCAGACCTCTACCAACAAATCAATTGGAAGTGGTTAATTATATTGCATGTTCAGCCTGCTCATCTTCAGATATATGTGTATGGATACATGGATAGATAGATGATAGATATTCCTAGTTCTGTCATACCTAGCAACCAGATCCTAGTTTCTAATATCACTTTTGCACTAAAGGAATCAGGGATCCTTGGAGAAATGGGCAATCAACACTGGGGCAGAAAAATTATAGTATTAATATTAGCCTGGGACATATCACTACTCCAGTTGATTGACTCAGTTCACCTGAGAGTTAACAGTTGCTAATACTGAACACTATCTATTTTCCAGAAACTATACTAAGTTCTTTATGTGTATTATCCATTCTGCACTACAATACTATGACATAAGTATCTTTAATCTGGCCGGGCACGGTGGCTCACGCCTGTAATCCTAGCACTCTGGGAGGCCGAGGCGGGTGGATCGCTCAAGGTCAGGAGTTCAAGACCAGCCTGAACAAGAGCGAGACCCCCGTCTCTACTAAAAAATAGAAAGAAATGATCTGGACAACTAAAAATATATAGAGAGAGAAAAAATTAGCCAGGCATGGTGGCGCGTGCCTGTAGTCCCAGCTACTCGGGAGGCTGAGGCAGGAGGATCGCTTGAGCCCAGGAGTTTGAGGTTGCTGTGAGCTAGGCTGACACCATGGCACTCTAGCCCAGGCAGCAGAGCCAGACTCTGTCTCAAAAAAAAAAAAAAAAAGTATCTTTAATCTCAGTTTGTTGGATGTAAAACTGTAGCTCACATAAATAAAGTAATTAGATCACACAGCTGATAGACTTGTTCAAAACTTATTTGTTTTCTCTTAGATGTAGTCTCCATTCACAATAACTGTGAACTTATGGCCTTTTATTTTATTTTTTCTTTCATTCATTTCTTTGGAAATTCTGGCTTTTATATCTGTCCATATAAAACACCCATATATGTTCTAACAGTATGTAGGGGAGAAAAGATTTCTTTCCTCACCCATCGCAAGGTTCATGGCTCATGCCCCTATAACAAAAGGCAAACTAACAAAAGCATACAAATTTATTTAATAAACGTTTTACATGGCACAGGATCCTTCAAATATAAAGACTCAAAGACCCAGACAAAACTTTACGGTTAGGTTCAATGAAAAGTGGACAGTCATGTATAAGTATGATTGGACAAAAAGGGGATGTGATCTAATAGGCCTACTTGTTCAGATTCTTCTCTGTGTCTGTGTATCTTCATGCCTTTTCTCTGAGAATAGGGCAGAACACCTGTCACATGAAAATCTTCAAAGAAGGAGGGAGGAAAAGGTCACAGAGGCCTTCCTACTTTGCTGTTTTCTCAAATGCCAAGGTGCCATATTTTGGGGTAGTGTTTCCCTGCACCCTGTCAAGTGAAAAGGCAATAATGAACTCAAAACATTCACAACTTTCTCAGCTTTGCTCATGCTATTATTTCCTCTGTGGTGAACAGCCTACACTCATCCTCATGCCAACAGATCTCCTGTTAAAACTGAGCTCAAATAGCCTCTTCACCATTAAACCTCTCTTAATTACTGCAAGCAAAATTTATCTTTCACTCCTCAGTCCTCCCAGAAAACTTTGTTTACACTCCTATTCTAAAACGGTATTACTCTTTGCTCCATAATTGACAGTACTTGTTTCCTCAATTAAACAGTTGGATATTTCACAGCAATGTTTTGTTCCTATCGGTGTCCGCTGTGGAATAGAGCGTGGTGCCCTCTTTAAGCCGTGGATCCCAGCACACGATGGAGCCACAGTTCTGATTCCCTGAGAAAAAGCCATCACCTCCTGGGGGGTGGTTAGCCAAATATTTCGTTTATTTTCTGCTCACTGTTTTTCTCCACATTGTCTTTTCTATCACCATATGAGTATCTTTTTATCATTATTCCTTAAATCTTTCTGAAATATCCAATTATCAATATCCTTTTTAAACACCCATGAATGCTTTTCCTGAATTTCTTAGATAAATGCTGCTGCTTCAGCTGTTTTAATCTGTTTTTCAGCTCTGGGTTCTTTAAGCTGGTCCCGGAATTTTCTTTCCTCTCTTTTTTCTTCACTAAATAAATATATATGTATTTCTACATTTCAAAACTTTCAATTCCATTTTTATAGAAGATGTGTAAAGGTTGTTGTCTTCCATATTCCAGACGGTTATGCTTGCACTACCAGTAAAAATTCCACAGCATATTCATTTCTCCCTTCTATGACATAATCTCTTCTTACTTTCTAAATAAAAAGCACAGAGTATTTAGTTAAGTCAGTCCTCTGTCTGCCAGGGCTCCAGATTTCATTTCATGCTTGCGTTCACTCTTTCAAACTTCAGAGTCAGGTAGCAAATCTGGGATTGTTTACACAATTTTTTCCAGGTTATTATTTTTCTTACATTGACAGCCTAATTCTGCAAGTGAATGAGTGGAGGTGTAAGCTTCATCTTAGCCTCTTGAATCCCATATCATAATTCCAGTAGTCTTTTTTTTTCCTCTTGGTGTAGTTTTAAAATATTAACACCAATTCTCTGGTGAACTGAAGTTGCCTTGCATTGGATGTGAGAGTGGAAGCTGCCTTCCCAGCATTCAGGAAAGGAACCCCTGTGTTAGGTCTACTGTTTTCCTTTAGAAGGGATCATTTTCCTGTCCCC
This sequence comes from Indri indri, assembly GCA_004363605.1. Classification (NCBI taxonomy): domain Eukaryota; kingdom Metazoa; phylum Chordata; class Mammalia; order Primates; family Indriidae; genus Indri; species Indri indri. The sequence goes on from RJWJ010026041.1 coordinate 8,140, forward strand.
AACTAACCATGGCATTACCCTAAATCTCTTCTGCCGCTCTGCTTGCTCAACCTATCTTGTAGACATAGATCTCCTGACCCATACTGTTGTCCACACAAGTCCTGATCCAAAGACACTGGTTTTCTCTGAACTGCACACATGACAGCTTCCCTTGCCTTCACCACTTTTTATGACCTTTCCACAGTTGACAAATGGTATTCTGGTGGCCAAGGCCAGGCGATAAATGACTAGACTCTTTTTTTTCTAACCTTTGACAGTTCTTGGACATTTACTACTTCCCTTTTTTTCTCTGACCTAATCATTCCCCACTCCCACTCCATTCTTTTCTGGTCCTGTGAATTGTGAGTTACTGCAGCGTGTGTAGAGGTCATCTCGATTCTTCTTCATCATTCCTCGTACTTTATTCTTCATTTCATCAATGATCCAATTTATTGGATTTTCGTTACAGCCCCAAGAAGTAGGGAGGGGAAGGATTTTTATTCTTATTTCTCATTTGAGTAAACTGAGGTTCCAGAGTGGAACCCAAGCTTCTCAATTGTAATACTATGACCCTTCAAAAGCTAGAGCAAGACAAATAACTAAGAAAGTTGCAAAGGTACCAAAGTCAGAATTGATTTCTCTCTATTTTCGTCCCAGCAGTACAGTATAAGCCTGTATTCTCATTAACACATTATCTCCCTGACCCTTAGTTTTTTCACCTATATGATGGGGCTGATACAAATACCTATATCGTTGTGTTGGAAGAATTATGTAAATTTATACATGTAAAACATTTAGAAGATTGGCTGGAATACCCAATAAGTGTTGGCTATGATAACTATATCCAGATAAAATAATATTACATCTTTCTTTTCAAAATGAATTCATCTTTTGGGATGTTTTATTCCTTTAGTTATGCCACTGTTTAAGTTGCTAAACTTACTCATCCATGACTTCCTCATTCACATTCATCTGCCAATAATATTTATTGGCTTTATCTTTGAAACAACTTTTATATTCATTTCCTCCTCGGCATCTCTACTATTACTTTGTCAAGTTGCAAATATATAATATATAAAAATATTCATATAATTTATTAACATTATGTATAATAATTAAATGTTGATTTATATATAATTACTGTGTAATATTAACTGTGTATAATTAGTATATAATGCTTATATATTAATAAAATATACTATAAATTTTAATATTATTTATACAGGCATGCATCGCTAAAGGACAGGATATGTTCTGAGAAATGTGCTGTTAGGTGATTTCATCATTGTCCAGACATCATAGAGTGTACTGATACAAACCTAGATATTAATAGATAGTATAGCCTACTACATACTTAGGCTATAAGGAATAGTCTATTGCTCCTAAGCTACAAACATACAACATTTTACTGTACTAAATACTGTAAGCAATTGTAACACAAAGGTAAGTATTTGTGTATCTAAACATAGAAAATATACAGTAAAAATACAGTATTATAATCTGTCATATATGTGGTCTGTTTCTTGATCAGAACATTGTTATGCAGCACATGACTACATTACTATTACTTTGAGAAATGTGAAGTCTTATGGAAGAAACCTTATGAGCCAATGGACATATTAATTGACAGTTTCACCGACAGACACACCATATAGACAATTCACAGTTACAGTGACACATTCTGAGTAGTGCTCCCTCATGAAGTCGGAGAGAACTTTGGCTTGTATCTGGAACGGCCCAATGATTTTCATTCCCATGAAATCTCCATTTATATAAGTCTGAGAACCTTGATGTAGCTCATCAATCTGTGCAATCCTGTCTTGCCCCATCAGTGTCAGAAGAAATTGATACATGCTGTCAATCAGGAAAGGCTAGATTATGCAGTAGCAACACAAATTGTGAAATCTTGGCACCTCCCAAAAGAAGGTTTGATTACATGCTTCTGCTAGGAATTCACCATGGGTTGGTCGGGGCTCAGCCCTGGGATCTTCCTATCTAGGGATCCAAGCTAAAGGACATTCCATCATCAAAGATGTTGCTGATTGCTGTGGTAGGAGGAAGAACACATTGGAGCATCTTTCACTGGCAATTAAATAATCCAGCCCATAAGTAATGCTTGTCCACCTCTGACCATAACCCATTAGTCAGAACCTCTCACAGGATCCCACAGAAATGCAAGAAGGACAGACAAGCCAAATCCTGCCATGTGATCAAGTCCTACCACGTGATCAAAAGGATAATAGAACAGACATACATAAACATTAGAAATCTTTACCACATTATTTAAATTGGAGAATCTTAATCTCGGGATGAGACTTCTTCCATCAGCACACGTCCCAAAAGGAGGTGTGTGTGTAACCCCTTTGGGTGATATGCTAATCAAACTTGCTAAAGGACAGGTGAAAATCCCTGAAATCAAAAGATTGATTTGATTCTCATGAGATAGTCTTTATCAATCTATAGTGTCTTCAAGTGGCATGTTTGGGCAACAATGTTATTATTTCATTTATCCCTGTCTAAAAATCCAGATTGGTTACTTAGTGGTATGAGACCATCTTTATGTTTGGATTAATACAGTTACAGGCCAGGCTTTTTCCTGCAGTTTGTACTTATATGCCATTAACAGTTACTATTACAAAAATCCCTATTGTATTTTTATCCACAGTGCCTCACTCTTCCTTTAGTTTAATTAGGCAAGAACAGCTAAGTGCTCTTCTTCCTACTGATCTTGCTTTTCCAGTCTTCCCTCAGTATTGCCTCTGCTGCTATCTTTCTAAGGCACAGATGTCGTCCTGTAACCCCCATGTTTAATAGCTTTCTGTGAATTCCTATAGCCTTGTGGAAATTTTGACAGGTTTTCCACAGACTCATCTGTCTCTCCACCTTCCTAGTCTTAGCACCTAAACAAAATTCTGTAAGTAGAGGAGACCTATTATTCGCTCTACTCTTTCTCTGATCTGTGATCATGCCATGCTCTTCTGGAGAGAAGCAGAATAAAGTGAGGGCACAGGTTTTGAAATCAATGTGAGCCGATTTCAAAACAACGCCAATCCTTAGCAAATGAGAATTAGTGTCCTGTAAAATGGGAAGGCTATTTTTCTGAGCTGTTGCAAATCTAGTAAGCATTCCTATATACATATATATATGTATATATGTATATATGTGTGTACATATATATACTTATATATACACATACATATACATACACATAATATACACATACATGTATATTTATGTGTATATACACACACATATATACATATACATACATACATATATACACATATACATGTATATATGTATATACACACATATATACATGTATGCACACACATGTGAATGACACAGAGAGAGACAGAGCATGTACAGTGCCTGAAACAAACTTAACTACTCTACAAATGGCATCTATTATTTCAGACCTCCAAGGATTGCATGTGTAATTTCCCATTTCCCTTGAAGGCACCTTGTACACCTAGCAAAGTCCTACCCAGTCTTCAAGAAATGGCTCAAATATTTTTTCACTTCATTGATAGTGTTTCCAATATTCTCCTTTAGTCATTCTCTCCTTATTCTCTGATAGCATTTTCAAAATATATCCAGTATAGAAATTTGTGTTTTAAAGTATGAATGTTGTTTATCTTTTGGAATTACAGCATGAATATAAGTTTATCTTTAAAAAATTGAAAAAGTCAAGAAATCCAACTCATTTGAAAACAATTTTGATGTTACTCATTCAATCATTTCTATCCACCCATTTATCATCTTGCTAGTTACGTATTTTATGAAGATTTTCACATAGGCATACAATCACATAGAACATATAACAAAACTCATGTACCCACCACCCCAATTTACCAAGTGTTAAAATCTTTCCATATTTGCCTCAGAAATACTTATGTCATAGATTCAGTTAAAATCTCCCTCTTATCCCTCTTCCCCTCCTGTCTACGACATAGCAGTAGGACTCTTATGAATGATGCTGGTATGAATGTTCTTCTGCATATCTTGTAGTGAATGTATGAACATATTTATGTTGCTCATATAATACTGTGGGAAATTGCTGGAAATACATATTATTATATAGCATCAAAGTGTTTTCAAAAATGATTGTACTAATTTATACTCCCACTGGAAGTGTGTGAGAGTTCCAGTTGTTGGGCATTGTTCAAAATACTTTTGCATGTATCTTCTAATAACAAGACCATAATCAAAAATTACCACACTTGAGGAATTTAACATCAGTATTTTCTAATATACATTCCGTATTCAAATTTTCTCAATGTTCTCAAAGATGCTCTTTGTATGTTCTTTCCTTAACATAAGGATCCAATCTATATTCATTCATTACCATCTCTTTAGTTTTAAAAAAATTTATTATGGAATGTGGCCCCTTCGTTTTATTTTTATGATATTTGTATTTTTGAAGAGTTTCCATTATGTCTCTCTCATCATTTGAATATTATCTGATTATTTTCTTGTGCTTAGATTCAACTTAACCATTTAGGCAGTTCTTTGTACATTTCATTCCATCATAACAGGAGGCCCATGATGTCAATTTGCTATTTCATCAGTGATGTTACATTTGATCACTTAGTTAACAGAATATAATAGATACAGGGGTTCCCTACACAGAAAACCCTCTTTGGGCAGCTTTACGAATTCCCCAGCTCCAGTCAGTGTTGAATGTTCATTGTTCATGGTTGCCCCATAGGGAATTGCTTTAGGTCTGCAGAATGTTCTGTGTTTGCAGTCCCCAACCCCCCGGCCGCAGCAGACCAGTACTGGTCCGTGGCCTGTCAGGAACCAGGCTGCACAGCAGGAGGTGACCACCTCCTGTCAGATCAGCGGCGGTGTTATAACAGATTCAGTCTGCATTATGGTGAGTTGTATAATTATATTATTATATATTACAATGTAATAATAATACAAGTCGAGTGCTGCACTTGAATCACCCTGAAACCATCCCCCTCACCACGGGTCTGTGGAAAAATTGTTTTCCATGAAACCGGCCCCTGGTACCAAAAAGTCTGGGGACTGCTGCACCTGAGAAGACACATCCCCAATTCAGAGTCTCAAATTCATAGGTCATACCTTCGTGATTGTGCTATATAGCCCCTCTATTGCCTATTTCTTTTTGTCCATTTTGTTTGAATTGAGAGTAATGTATTATTTATTTCTTACTGTGTTTCTATTTCTCATTGAATCTCTAGTAGTTTCTAATTTAATAGGAGGTTGCTGTTGCATTTGGTGCATACATACATATTCACAACTGTCATTTGTTCATTATGATTTCTGGCTTTTAGAAGTTCATTGATTTCTGGCTTTTGTCATATTTAAGTGCCTTTGGCTTGACTTATATTTTGTCAATATCAGGATCTCAATTCAAATTTTCTTATTTTCTTTTAGTAACAAATTTATTGAAGTATAACTGATGTGCATAAAAGTGCACATATTAAAAGTGGAAAATCTAATGAGTTTAAGTATATGTACACACTTGTGAAACTGCCACCACAATCAAGATAATATGTGCATCACTCTCAACTGTTACATTTCCTTTGTAATAAATTCCTCCCTCCTCACTTCATCTCTAGATACGCACTGATTTGTTTGCTGTCACTACGGATTAGTTTGAATTTTTTGGAATGTTGCAAAAATGGAAACATATAGTATGTATTCTTCGTGGTCTATGTTATTTACTCATTATAATTATTTTGAGTTTCATTGTTTATATTGTGTATATAAATAATTCGACCATTTTTATTGTTCATTACTAATCCATTGCATGGATATTTCACAATTTATTTATCTATTTACCTGTTGATGAACATTTGGGTTGCTTCCAGTTATTAGCTATTACAGATATTGTTGTTATGACCATTCATTTACAAGTGTTTGTGTAGATATATATTTCCTAGTATTTTGAGTAAATACCTCAGAGTATAATAAATTGGTCATTTTATTTACTTTTCTACTCCATTCATGTAGTCAATTACATTGATTATTGTTTGAAAGTTAAGCGAATTGGACATTCCCAGGGTAAATCTCACTCAGCTGTAGGGTTTTTCCTGCTTTATTTATGTTTGGATTTGATTAGCTAATATTGTGCTTTAAAAGTTTCCATCTATGTTCATGAAGAATATTGGTTGGTAGTTTTCCTTTTTTTTAATGTGGTTATCTGGTTTGGGCATAAGGTTAATGCTGGGATAATAGAACAAGTTGAAAAGGTTTTCTTTCTCTTGAATTTTCTGGGAGTGTTTGTACAAATTTGTGCTATTTCCTCTTTAATTGTTTCATAAAATTTACCAGTGAAGGCATCCAGGACTGCAGTTTTCTTTTGGGGAAAATTTTTAACTGTAAATTTCCTTAATGAATATGCTGCTATTCAGGCTAACTTTTTTTCTGTTGAGAGAAGTTTGGTAGTTTATGTCCTTCAAGAAACATATCTAACTCATCTAAAGTGTGGTTTATTTCCATAAAATTGGTTATAATAATCTTACATTAATCTTATTTCTATAAAATATTTGTAGAGTCTGTAATGATGTCCCCTCACATTCCTGATAATTTGTGTCTTCATTTTTTATATAATCAGATCAGAGATTTATCAATTTTATTGATCTTCTCAAATAAATAGCTTTTTTATTGATTTATCTAAAGACTATCTGCTACCAATATTATTGATTTCTGCTCATACTTTTTTTCTTTCTTCAGTTTGTTCTATGTTTACTTTGTTCATCCTTTTTAATTTCTTAACATAAAAACTTTGATTTGAAAGATTTCTTTTTTACAAAAAGCATTTATTGCTATAAATTTCCCCCTAAATACTGATTTAACTTGGTGCACAAATTTTGACATTTTGTGATTTTAATTTTATTCCAATTTATGTTTTAATTTCCCTTGAGATTTTTTGTTTTTTAGTAGTACATTGCTTAATTTTCATTTTGAAGACATTTTTCCAGTGTCTTTCTATAATTGATTTCAAGTTTAATTTCAGTATTCCATATATTTTCCATTTCTTTCCTCATTATGCTCATACTTTCTTCTACTTTTTGAAACATGTGGGCATATTTATAATGTTGGATTAATGACTTTATCTTCTATTTCCATCAATGCTATAATTTCTGTTTTTATTGATTGATTTTTCAATCAATTATGAACCATATTGTCCTGCTTCTTTGCCTACTTAGATTATATTTGATTGGATGATGGACACTATGAATTTTATATTTTGGATGCTGGATTTTTGTTGTGTTCTTTTAAAGAATAATGGGCTTTTTTCCTGACACACTGCTAAATTGCTACAGATCAATTTGGTCCTCTTAATGTTTGCTTCAAGACTTGTCATGATAGATGTAGGGAATTCTTTAGTATAGGTATACTATATAATGTATATAGGCATAATTATTAAGACAATAGACCTCTAAGGACTCTTTCCCATGCCCTTTGAATGATGGGGTCTCTCCACGAGACATGGTGTGACAAGAAACCCTCCTTACCTTTTAGAAACTTCAGTAATTATTTGTCTATTGCTCCCTGGTGTCTCTTGACACAGTTTCTGGTGTTTCACCCCAGGTATGTGAAAAGCAGTATTCAGTTCAAAATTCTTGGAGACCATCTGCAGATTTCTGGAATTATCTGTGCAGAGTCCTGCTCTTTTAGCATTCTTCTCCAAAATTTCTATCCACCTTAGCCTTTGTTAACTCCTCTCTTTTTCTTGAACTCAACAAGATTGTTTGGCTCTTTTGGGGTTCCCACTCCTGCTCTGCAGTCTGAAACTACCTCCAAGCAGTATTCTGGAACAATGATAAGGCTCACCTCGTTTGTTTCTCTACTCTTATGATCACAATCTTGTTCTGCATAATCCAACGTTTCAAAATAATTATTCCATATTTTTTCTAGTTTTCTAATTGCATAGAGTAAAAAAGGTAATTTCAAAGCTGTTAATGTATAGTAGTTTGTGGGTAGAAGCAGAAGTTGCAAATATACAAAATTTATACTTTTTAATCAGCATAGCTTACTCTATTACTCTATTTTCTAACCAAATAAGGTACATTTATCTACCTGTGTCTGCATTCATCATGCTCTAATAAGGACTCCAGACCCAGATAGTAATTTGGGGGTATGTGTTTCCTGGGAAATACTAAATATATTTTATTCACCTTTCCCAGGTTGCAGTTCTTTCACTAACATGGCCACCACTTCTTCACAGCTTCTGCTGTGTCAGTGCTAATGTAGAATTCTTGCCTTCTTGAATTACTATTTCAATTTCGTTTTTTAACATTAACTCATGAACCTATTCTGCTGTTTTTTGAAACTCATTGAATCATACCTGTTTATTTTTTTCACTCTATTTTATTCTATTCTCCTAATCTCTTCTTGTTACCTTCTTTTCGTTTTTAACCCCAGATACCTCGTTGATCTGACTCTTTGCTCATTTCTATTTTTCCTTAACCCTAGAAGGGAAACAACTCAAAAGATAATCTATTTTATTGTTGTTGTACTTAATAAAACTCTTGCTGGCATACATGATAGTCAGAGACGTTTGTCGGAGAATGATTGCAATTTTATCGTAAGGCTATGTGGTTATTAGAAAGAGTATGAGTTTTATAGCTATATAACTTGTTTCAAATCTTGTATCCACCTATTGTTATTCCATAGATATGGTAGTTAACCATAGACTCTCTTTTCTCAGCTGTAAAATGGAGGTGAGTCTTCCCAAATACCCAAGCCCCCAAGCCATAGAATCTTTAAAATTTGTGTGTGTGTGCGTGTGTGTGTGTGTGTGTGTGTGTGTGTGTTAATCATTGTTGTTTTAAGCTTCTAAATTAGAGTAGTTTCACAGGCAGCAATAGCCAGTGGGGGGAAAAAAAAGGTGTAAAATCAATCAATTCAATTTGCATTATTAGGTTTCCTCCCTTATAAATTGGGCATAATGGTAATGTCTATTTCACAGCGTTTTGTAAAAATTAAATGTAATTTATAGGAGATTATCTAGTTGAGTTCCTGGCACATAAAAGGTGCTTTGCAAATATTAACTAACTTTTCCTCTTCTGTATTTTCTATTGCCTCAAATAATATTTATCATTTTATCACCCTTTTCTAACTCTCTAACTTAAGTAGGGGTCTTTTATAGGACATTCCTTTTAGAAGAGAGATTCCTCGAACATCTGAGGAAATGTGGGCAGAAACTTTAAAGACTCCTTCTTCTAGTTTATCTATCCACTATGATAGACTGGTAAATTAATATGAACAGTAAATTTCTAAAATTTTGTTAGAAAGTAAAACTAAACAGAAAGACATATAAAAGTTCATCAACAGCAAGTGCTAAGAGCAGGTAAATTTGCTTAATTCAAGATTTTGACTTATATTTACCTATGATATTTTTGCCATGGTAGATAATGGGCTGCTGTCAGGATAAAGCATATTTTCAGAGTTCACATAAAGAATGCAATGCATTAAAAGTGCTTAAATTTAATAATTTCAAATAATGTTAACAGAAAGCAGCTATTAGAGACTGATTTACCAGATAATGTATGCATATGTTTTTATAAGCCTTTCTTTCTAATGTATCATGATGTTTATGTAACCATTCTACATTGGCTCTTAGATTATTCCTTTGTTCAAACAAATTTAGTCCGTTATTGTACTTTTTGTATTAGACATCTGTCTTTTTGTTCACACCATAATGCATAAATAGTTGTGAGGATTGAAAATCTCAATTTGTTTTTCCACAGCATGATTTGACAATGGGTAAAAATGGGAAAATAAAACAAAAAGCGTGAGTAAATTCAAGAGAATTTGACGACTGATTGAATATAGGGAGGGGTGTTGGAATGAAAGGAAGTATTATATTTTGATGACTCCCAGGTTATCAAATTGGCCAACTGCTTCTATGTATTTGTTTTCTAGTGACAGGAGTTGATGATCCATTATATTGAGAAAAAGCTGTGTCTGTGGGGACAAGTGAGGGTATTTCAGAGGCTACAAAGGCTCACATGGCAATTGATCTTAGGTGAGTAACTTTAAAAAGAAGCTTATATGTGAAATAATAGGGGAAAAAATTAGGAAGAAGATACTAAGAGACTACTATGAAGCAAGGGAGATATTTATTTTTAATTAACACATTTGATAAAAATGAAATGTCAATAGGAAAAAAGTCAAGCATAGAAGATGAGTTGAAGATGTTGAAAAATAAATCTTCATGTCCTTAGAGGTTACCCGAGGAAGGACCTATGGTCTGTCGATATGACCTCTCCCTTTTTCACACTGTGATGACTTTTGTGGTACATCAATTTGGCTAGGCTATATATAGTCCATAATTATTTGATAAAACACTAACCTGGGGTATTACTATGAAAAAAATTTTGTAAATGTAATTAAAGTCCCTAATCAGTTACCTTTAATAAGGTATATTATCCTGGCTAGTGTGGGTGGGCCTAACTGAATCAGTTGGAAGGCCTTAAAAACCTGGCTGAGACTTCTCCAAGGTCTAGAAGAAATTCCACCTGTGGACAACAGCTTTGGACCATGCCCAGGGAGTTTTATCTAGTTTGAAATCTTACTTTCTTGACTGTGGACAATAGCTTAGGCTTGTGTCCATGGATTCCAGCCTGACATGATCTTGTCTTCCAGACAGCCTACCCTATGAATTTTGCACTTGCTTATCCAGATCTCACAATCACATAAGCCAAGTCCTTGTAGTAAATCATATACATCACAACTATGGTGTTATATAGCATACTAGTTCTGCTTCTCTGGTGGAAACTTCAAGTTCCTTGGTCCTCTTTCCTATCATCTTACTCTCAAGATTAAACCAAAACTGTAATTGAATTCAACATTCAATCAACTTAATAACTACATGTATTTAGAGTCTTAAAAGATAACTGAGGAGAACACTACATAACGGGTTAGAGATAATTAATAATAAAGAGATTTAGATATTTGAGAGCTACATCTATTTCACAAACTGAACACAACCATTAAGCCTCATCAAAAATATTATTGAATGTCTTGCATGAAATTTAAAAAATGGAAGTGTCTCATCACGTCTGGTTGGTTTTGCCAGTGTCATAGACAAATTTAATGATTATTGACTTGTGATAGGAAGAAGAGATGCTTCTCTCTTCCCAAGAGCATTTTGCATGGTGGCAGTACTCCCAAGCTGAGAAAGAGGAAGTCTGGGTGCCAAACCGTATTCCATTTGGGAAGGAGGATTAGTCAGGTAGCATACCTTGATTTTAGTTTCCTCTTCTATAAGATGATGAGATTCAAGAAATTAAGCTGTGAGAGCCTTTCTAGTTCTAACATGTTATGATACATGATTGAGAAATCACTAAATAGAAGGCACAAAAAAATTCTGCAAAAACAGTGACTTATGTACCATTTTCCAAGCTTGTAAATTATGTCCAGAAAACATTCTGAACAGTAAGATGGATGCATTTCTCAGTGTATTTCAGACTACTAATCTTTCACAAAGAAAATGCCAGTTCCATCATATGTCATGGTACCCAAAGAGTGAGCAAATGAACAGTCTAAACTTATCTCTGTCACACTCAAATATAACTAACTTATTCATTGGATGAGCAAGTCTCCTCTCCAGTTATTAAAACACTGCTCAGTCTTTTTTTTTTCCAAAGTAAATTGCCTTCCCGAATGTTCTCTCTTTAAGATTAAAAAATTATAACTATAATACAATCATGTTTTAAAACAGATCAAATAACATTAACAAAAAATTCAGAAAAAAGTCCAAATTTTTAAAATACTACAATTTTTTAATATCATCAGTCAAAAATAGTGTGATTTGAACCAAATCAATGAGGAAGCTATGGATGAATATATCCTTCTCTTAGTTCATCACAGGTAAACAACTTCAAAAATAAGAGGCAGCTTTTGGTTTCAGTTCCAACATGTGAAGATCTTAGAAATCATTACTCTCATCCTCACGACGAGAAAAAAGCTGAACAAACTGAAAATAACTTTCCTTGGACCCATCAGATAACCGCAGTCACAGAGCAATGTGCCACCCTGAAATCTGAAAGACAGGAAGATAGAAAGACTTACAGCAAAACTTCAGCTTACATGGAATAGAAACCTCTGGAGCCATAAACTGGTAGAAATGTTTAAATGGTCATTTTGACAAATTGCTGGAGGCTGAGCATAGACTAGTTTCAGAGTGAAAACTCCCAAGAGGATCCCACATTTTCATAAATTTACTTCCAGGAGCATCACCACATTCTTATGGTGAAGAGTCAAGAAAAATTACTTGGTAATTTCTGGCAGAGGGAGGAGAAAAATTACCATTTTGAAACACACCCAGATCATTCTTCATAACAATCATAACAGTCAACGTTCCAATGGAAAAGATGCTTATCTGACCTGGGGGAAAGGCGATTATCCAATGCCAGTAGACTGGAACCATCCTGTCTCACCTAAAAGGAGTAAAAAAAGCAGAGACCCACGTGTGAAGGTCACAGCCTAGGGACACAGCTGAAAGATTGAGATTTAATTATAAGATTAGAGAATGCTTTCCCTCCCCACGCATTACCAACACATCAACAGGGATCAAGTCTAACAGCAGATTACAGATGAAAGAGCTGAAAAACACAGAAGCTATTTGAGGAGTTGTTAGGGAAAGAAACCAAAAGATAACACGGGAGACAAGAAGAAGGACACTAGGGGAAATTGCAGCATCTCACACCAACAGTTACAGCAAACATTAAACACAGCCGACTCCTAGTCAGATTAACATATATTAATAATCCAGTGATCGCATTTCTTTCTTCTGTTTGCTTTAGGTATAAATTGCTCTTTTTTCCTAAGCTAAAGGCTTAGCTTATGGTGAGTTTAGATCTTTATTGTTTTCTATTACATGCATTTAATGATGTAACTTTTCCTCTAACTCTAGCTTAACTTCATCCTACAAATTTTGATTTAGGTCAACATGTTTTTAAATTTCTCTTGAGACTTCTTTCTTTGACTCATGTAACACATGTATTATTCAGCAGTGTGTTTAAATTCAACATATTTTGACATTTTCTAGCTATCTTTCTGTTTATCGATTTCTTGTTTAAGTCCATTGTGATCTGAGAGCATACTTTGTATGACGTCTACTCTTCGAAAATTTTAAAGTATGTTTTTTGATGCAGAATGTAGTCTATCTTGGTGAATGTGCCAAGTGAACTTGAGAAGAATGTATATTCTGCTGTTTTGGGATGAAGTGTTCCTTAAATGCCAATTATATCAAGCTGTTAGTGCTGTTCATGTCAACTCTATCCTTACTGATATTTTGCTTGCTTCATCTCTCAGTTACTGAAAGAGGGATATTGAAATCCCCAACTGCAATTATGGATTTTTCAATTTATTTTCTCTGAGTTCCACTAGTTTTTCCTCACATATTTGATTAGGTGTATGCACATTAAAGATTGCTATGTTTTAGAGGTTTAATCCCTTTATTATTATGTAATGACCCTCCTTATCCTTGATATTTTTCCTTGTTCTGAAGTCTGATATGTCTGAAATTAGCATAGCAACTACGCTTTCTTTTGATTAATGGCAGCACGGTGCATCTTTCTTCATCCCTTTACTTTTAACCCATGCACATCTTAATATTTAAAGTGAGCATATTCGTTTTCTGCAGTTGCCATAACAAAGTACCACAAACTCAGTGACTTAAAACAACAGAGATTTATTTTCTCACAGTTGTGGAGGACAGAAGTCCAAAATCAAGGTGTCAGCAGGACTACGGTCCCTCTGAAAATCCCAGGAAAGAATCATTTCTTGCTGCTTCCAGCTCTAGTGGCTCCTGGCAATCCTTGGTACTCCTTGGCTTCTGCTAAATTTATTTCTTTTTTTGTATGTTTTTTTTAATTTCAAAACAATTACAGGTGTACAAATGTTTTAGGTTACATGGATCACTTTTGTAATCCTTGAGTCCCAGTCCCAGCTATAGGTGTGCCCATTACCCGAATGGTGTTCATTGTACCCATTAGGTAGGTTTTTGCACCCCCCTCCTTGCCCTCCCCTCTGGTTGATTTCCACTGAGTTTTACTTCCCTCTGTGCACATGTGTGCTCATCGGTTAGTTCCAGTTTAATAGTGAAGTGCATGTGGTGTTTGGTTTTCCATTCTTGAGATATTTCACTTAGGAGAATGGTCTCCATTTCCATCCAGATTGCTGCAAAAGGTATTAAACCATCTTTTTTGTGGCTGAACAGTACTCCATGGTATACACATACCACATTTTATTAATCCATTCATGAATTGATGGGCACTTGGGTTGATTGCACATCTTTGCAATTGTGAATTGTGCTGCAAGAAACATTCGAGTACAGGTGCCTTTTTGATGAAAAGTCTTATCTTCGAGTAGGTAGCCAATAGTGTGATTGCTGGATTGAATGGTAGGTCTCCTTTTAGTTCTTCTGTAGGGGTTATACTAATTTGCAATCACACCAACAATACACAAGTGTTCCCTTCTCTTTGCATCCATGCCAGCATCTATTATTTTGGGGCTTTTTAATAAAAGCCATCCTAACTGGGGTAAGGTGTGTCATATTTTGGTAATTCATACAGTATTTCAAATTCCTCTGATGGATCCGGGTAAAGTCAATTAAAACCCCTCTGGAAAAGACTCATCATTCTAGATGCCACTAATAACATTTGTGATTCATGGTAGGAGGTCAAGATATCAATATTAACAGGAATCTGGAAGAAGTTGATTCTAACCCTTATATATGACTGTGAGGGTCTCAAGCCTTTAGTGGAAGAAGTAACTGTGGATGTGGTAGAAATAGCAAGAGAACCAGAATTAGAAGTGGAGCCTAAAGATGTGACTGAACCACTGCAATCTCAGAGAAAACTTGAACAGATGAGGAGCTGCTTCTTATGAATGAGCAAAGAAAGTGGTTTCTTGAGGTGGACTCTACTCCTGGTGAAGATTTTGTGAATATTGTTAAAATGACAACAAAGGATTTACAATATTACATAAACTTAATTGATAAGGCAGCAGCAGTATTTGAGAGGACTGACCTCCATTTTGAAAGAAATTACACTGTGTGTAAAATGATATCAAACAGTAGCATCGCATGCTACAGAGAAATCTTTCAGGAAAGAATGAATCAATCAATGCTGCAAACTTCACTGTTGTCTTATTTTAAGAAATTGTAACAGCTGTCAACCTTCAGCAACCATCGCCCTGATACTCAGCAGCCATCAAACATCAAGGC
>RJWJ010026042.1:0-23329 GCA_004363605.1 Indri indri
CTCTCTGTTTCCTTCCACCCCTTTGATCACTTTATGCCACTGCTCAAAATAACACATAGAATCCCACTAGCTCACAAATTGCATCCAAACTCATTAGCCCATTATTCTAATGTTCCTTGATCTAGTCTCAATTTAGCTCTAACTCCAGTTTCTATTTCTCACATATATATTTCATTCATACCCAAACAGTCGCTCTAAATTAACACACACCACAATGCCCTGCTTTCATCCTGGTGTGCAAATTAGTCTTTCTGTGTAAATAGCTTTCCTCCCCATGGCTAAGTGTCTAGTTGACCCATCCTTTTAAGGTCTACTAAATGCCCTTTATTATAATATATTCTTCCTTGAGCTCTTTCAAAAGAATGACTACTCCTTCCTTTCAACTTTCATAGCATCTATAATTTTCTAATTTGTACCTGAGTTAATTTTTTCCATTTCCTTGCCTCCCTAAAGAAGTGTATGTTTGTATCTAAGCATCTTTGAATCCTCTAGGCACCTGGATAGTAATCAAATATATGAGAGGGATAGCCACTGAGAAATTACTTTTATTTTTTTGTGTGTGTGTTAAAGTATGGTAAGATGTTATAGCTACTAGTGGAAAAACAGAACCAAGTACATATTATTATGCATAGAGTGACAGGCATCAAAGTTCAGCTAATAGACATAATACATTAAGCTATAAATTTTAACTTTACTAAGAGAAAAAAATTTCTTCTAAATGTCTTAGAAAATTGATCCAAAAGTGGTCAATGAAGCCGAAATATTTTTAATAGCTTTTTTGTAATTCTGCATGTGTTGTATTTTGTTGGAGATTAGTTATGGACTGTTTTTCTTTTAAAATGCACTTTCACAGATTATTTTCTTTGTTACTAAGATCTATATTGTTTATGAAGAAAAAATCAATAAAACAAAAGTATTGAAAATTTAACCATAATTGCTTAAAATGGTGCTTCTGAATGAAGAATAGTAAAGGAGCTTAGAACAAGTCTTTTAAATATTGAATATAGACTAGTTACTCTCACTACCACTTCAGAATTTAGCAATAAGTAGACTTTATTAGGATGACGCATTCAATTATTTAATTATTGAAGTCTAACCCTGTCCATCACAGACATAATGCATAGCTAAAGTTAGAAAGAATTTCTACTCATAATACAATTTCAGACCCAATAGTGGATTTCAGTTTTTATTATCCAAAAGTATAAGCATCTGTTGATTTTTATTTTAATGAATCTCTATTTAAACATAAGTATATGTGTATACTAAATTAAAGAAAGAGTAAGAGATCATTTATCAAAATATTCTTTTGAAAATATTTAAGATACATGAGAAAAGGTTTTTAAAATGTTCTTTTGTTGAAACTATGCTAAACTAAGTTTAATGCTGTGATTCAAATATTTAGTTACCATAGTTCAGTTAGTTTAGCTAAAGTTATATCCGTATTGCTATATTATTTTTGATTATTCAGCAGTATTCTAATGACTTTGACAGGAATTTTTATCAAAAACTTTAGTAATAATATTACATATACATATCTAAAATATAGTAGCACAATTCAATGTGTGGTAGAGTACACAGGCATAAAACACATACTTGGAGGAGTGCTAATGAAATAGCAAGGATATTTGAAATTTTAGGTCAGTTGTTACCATAATATAAAATATACGAGTTTCAAATTTATAAAGAATCAAGAATGAAAATAAGTTTTCTTTTTTATGATTTTTATAGCTTTAGGGGGTATGAGTACAATTTTATTACACGGATATATTGCTTAGTGGTGAAGTCTGAGCTTTTTGTGTAACCATCACCCCAATAGTGTACACACTATCCAGTAGGTAATTTCTCATTCCACACCCCCCCCCACCCATCCTCCCACCCTCTCGTACTTTTGAGTCTCCAGTGTCAATTATTCCGCTCTCTATGTCCATGTGTACACATTACTTAGCTCCCACTTACAAGTAAGAACATGCATTATTTGACTTTCTCTTTCTAAGTTATTTTACTTAAGATAAAGTTCCATCCATGTTACTGCAAAAGACACGATGTCATTCTTTTTATGGCTGAGTAGTATTCCATAGTGTGCACATATATACATATATATATATATATATATATATATATATTTTTTTTCCCTCTCTCCAATGAACTGTTGGTGGATACTTAGATTCGTTCCAAATCTTTGCTATTGTGAATAGTGCTGCAATAAACATAGGAGTTCAGGTGTCTTATTATATAATGATTTGTTTTTTGGGGAGTAGATATCCAGTGGAATTGCTGAATTGAATGGTAGTTTTATTTTTAGATCCTTGAGCAATCTCCATATTGTTTTCTATAGAGATTGCACTAATTTACATTCCTATCAATAGTGAATAAGCATTGCCTTTTTTCCACATCCTCATCAACATCTATTTTTATTGACTTTTTAATAATAGCCATTCTGACAGGTGTAAGACAGTGTCTCATTGAGGTTTTAATTTGCATTTTTCTCATGATTAGTTATGTTGAGCATTTTTTATATGTTTGTAGGCCATTTGCATGTCTTCTTTAGAAAAATGTCTATTCATGTCCTTTGTCCAGTTTTTAATAGGGTTTTTTTTTTCTCTTTTTGAGTTCCAGGTTTACAACTTCTGGTAAGCTCTCACTTATTTTGTTTGTTCTTGGCTGTTTCCTGTATCCTTCAACAATGTCTTCTTTGGAACAGCTTGTGTTTTGTTATTAGAGTAGTTTTATCTTGTTTTATTTTCTTATTATTTTAATTAGTTCATACTAATTCTGTGAGTTATAAATATTGTCACTATTTTTGTTAAAAAAAAGAAAATAATATAATACAGTGAAATTTGATTGGTAACATATTATAGGTATTATGAGAATACCCTGTCTAAAATGCAATAAAGGCTCAAAGCAGTAAGTAGAATGTTCTAAATGGGGAGAATTGTATCAGGGAAACTTTATTAACATCCAACATTTTTTCTGAGTCCACAAAAATAAATCTTCTTCAAATGGACATTGGAGTAAGACTGACATATAGGAAGAGTAGCAGGAACAATGATAAAGATGTAGAGTCATAGGGATTTTCATTCAGAAAGATTCTTGAGAGTGGTTTGGGGGATGGAAACAGCATTGTGAGATAAACTGATTAATTAAAAAGGAATAGATTTTAAGGGATCTTCTACTGTTTGACACAGTTTGAATTTTATTTTCTCAAAGAGAGATTCATTAGCAGATATTACCTTAATTAATACAGTTAAGGCAATATGTGATGCCTTCAACCAAAGGTAATGGCGATGACAATGAAGAGTGTGAACAAGGACAGCCAGGGGTGAGAATAAGGTAGAGCTCATAAAACGTTGTCCCCGGAAAGATGTGAGCCGTGAAAGAAAGGGAAGCCATTCCATTCTCTAAATAAGAGAATAAGTAAAGAAAAAGACTTTTTGAAGGAAGTTAATACATTTAATTTCAGCAGGTTAAAATATAGTTGAAAAATCCATCAAAGAGGCTTGAGTGACCAATAAAATTTGGAAAGATATCATCATATACATGGAAGTTGAAGCCTTAGGATTAGATGAGTTTCCCAAGAAAAACACAGAGAAAGGAGGAGAGGATCAGATGCTGGAAACATTCATAATTAAAAGCAATTCTGAGATAAACTTAGGACAAGCTATCTGAGAAAAAAAATCAGAAGACAAAAGAAGAACCAGAGAAAGCAAGGAAAAAATGCAGTCCCAGTGAGATTTCTCCAGGTAAACAAACAAAAAGTCTGATAATATGTATTTTTGCAGAAAAAGGAAATAAAAGAATTTATTTACAGTACTTAGCAGCAGAGATGACCACGGTAATTTTGTCAAAGCAAGTTCAATGGTGGGAGCAGTTGCCACGGTTTAATGGGTAGACATTGAAGAAGGAAAGACAGTGAATAGTGCATGAAGAATATTCTTGGCTTTGAAGAAGAGATAATATTGTCACTTGTCAGAGGACACAATGATTAATGGGAACTTTTTTCCTTTAAATATGGAGGTGTATTAAAAGCAATTTGTTGTAAAGAAACAGTAGAGCATGACAGATCCACCATCTAGGAAAGGATGTACTAACCAGTAGATCAAATCCCTTAAGGGAGAAAAGATGACATGCTCAGGAGAGCACAGAGGCAAGATTATTCTTAAATAGCAAAAGAAACACCTCTTCCCCTAATATTGGCAAAGACAGTTGTCATGTGATTGCTGTGTTAAATGTGTGATGCTGGACTTCACAAAAGTCTATGCTGGCAAGTTTACTTTATAACATGAAGTACAGGAAAATAAACTGTTAGGGGAGTAGAGTTTAACATGAGAGAAAGAACACATTGTTTTGTAAGATTTAAAGGTTCTTTTCAGGGTGGGGCACAATGCACTGACGTTCAGGTAGTTTAAAGGCAAAACTGTTTCTCGCTAAAAGCTCCAAACAAGAGAATGCTGTCATGCAGAGCCACAAAAGGGTTGTACCTGAGGACAGCGTAGCAGCCAGCTGGAGCTACAGGGGACAGCTTATGTATGGTAAGTGAGGCATGGTTAGCGAGATTTCGTGGGCTCCTTGTAGATTGGTTAATTTGAATAATTTCTTGGACTCTGGGATATAAGGGCTGTCTGTAGTCGTCTGGTCTCTATCCCTGGGTGATTAGAGATTGTCTAGCAGTCAGGAGTGTGAAAGCCCGGTAAGAGAAATGGTTGAGGTATGAACTTAATCGGCTGCTCAAAAAGGACAACTGACTGGACTCTAGCCAGGGCCTCAAAACTGGATCAAGAAAGCATTTAAAAACGAAAACTATATTATACCTATGGAGAAGGATAAGGTTAGAGAAGGTATCGAACACGCATCCTGGACGAATTAAGGGCTATGACACACACCAAAAAAAGCAAATAACAACTGACATTTCAAGGCAGTGTTTTGAACATTGTGCATGAGTTATCTAAATCTTTACTACCAGGTAAGGTAAATATTATAACATCTATTTTACAGATGAGGATTCTGAGGCACGGATACCTTAGGTAACTTGTTTAAGGTCCTATATTGGAAACAAATGGGGCAAGACAGTCTTAACCTTAGAGCTCAGACTTTTAACTCCCTCTCTCCTAGATATGCCCACTAATTGCTGAATGTCGTGTACATTGTAAAGGCATAATTACGTCTTTGCACAAAATTGTGTCATGTCTCCCAGAAATGTTCAGCAACCTACATATAAGAGAGAAGGAATTGGGGGTTTCAGGGCAAATCCATGGAAGGACAAAGGAATTAGAACTTGTACATTAGAGTTTGAGGGGTCCAAATAAACAAAACGTGCTTTCTTACCCAACAATGAAACAAGTTGAAAGAAAGGTTCAGGAGTGTGAATAATAAAAACAAAATATCACCTTAATTACCATGAAAGGTGACTTAGAATATGGCTTTTCTTCTGAAACCGATGAAATCCCTAATTCCTCATCCCTGAATTAAATGTACTTACTCATCACTGGTGTAGTGGATTAAGTAGGTGCTGGGCTTCCTTTTCAAGAGTAAATTTTGTATGTAACAGAGAGCAGATGATTATGCAATATCTGTCTAAATAAGCTGGCTCCTAAAAGGAAAGAGGTTGACGGAATAGTGCCCAGTTCCTTCTCTTAAATTCAAAGATGATGCACTCTCCTTTTCTAAGTAAAAATATATGAAGAGTAGAGAGAGAAGACCAAAGTTGTTTAGTAGAAGACACTACAGGAAGACAGAAGAAGTAGAAAGCAATTGCTTTTCCTGTCCCTACGCCCTTGCAATTTTGAACCCAAGTGACGTAATTGATAAAGGCGTTTAGCCTATTGAAGAAGGAGATGAAGTTATTCTTGGAATATTAGTTAAGAGAAAAGGATGAGTTTGAGAGCCTGACAGTCACTCACGGGTAATAGGAATATATTTGTAGTAAAACTGGAAGGTAGGAGATGGTAGTGGACATAGGTGTGAGAAGCTTGTTATTAAAGGAAAGGGTAGTTTGTTTGTTTTTTTAATTGATAATAAGGACATGAACAGAAAAAGCAAATAGGTTTCACTTGAGGGCTAATCCTCAGCTGCTTGGTATGGTCACTGAAAATATTATCTTGAGAGAACTGAAAAGAAGAAGACTGGCCCAAAACCACTAAGAGCCACCAAGACAACACAGACATGTTCTACCTTTTGTCCCTGAAAAGTAGGGACTCTTTCCCCTTCCTAATGGCCGCTGCTTATTGAGGAATTAAATTTCCTTTGCTAATGTGATTCAGTTTACCCAATTAAATATGAGTGCATGAGCTACTCTGCATGTCCCTTTTTGTGCATGTTTGTCTTCCAGGAGACAACATGACAGAGAGGAGTGGCACCTTCAGCTATTTCTCAAAATAAAGAGGAGAAAAATGCGAGCCACTGTCGTTC
The DNA here is from genome assembly GCA_004363605.1 of Indri indri. Taxonomy (NCBI): domain Eukaryota; kingdom Metazoa; phylum Chordata; class Mammalia; order Primates; family Indriidae; genus Indri; species Indri indri. Next base: position 6,406 of record RJWJ010026042.1, read on the forward strand.
CACAGTGGACATTCATGTTTACAACATGAGCCTTTGCTGTTTTGTCAGTTTAAATTAGCTTTTACTTCAGCATTAATGAAACTGAGAGTACCATACCTATACCTGAGTTTGATACTCTTAGTTGCTGCTCTTTTCTTGACATAGAGAAGGAGAATATAATTAAGTTGATTATAGCACGTGCCCTGCTTCAAGTATTGTAATGATAATGGATGCTAACGAGGATCAAAATGGTAATTTCTCAGTGACCATCAGGGGCCTAATTTTAGTCATTCCGTTGCTAATAATATTAATGCAGAATGTTAAGCAGATGAACCCATTAAGCATATTGAAAACTCAGCAATAGTCCCTAAATAGATGGATAATGTAATGTGCTAATTCATCAAGACTCTTATTCCGGGAAATTTAATTAAGCATTCTTTCACTTAAAATACACACAATTCAGTTTACTATTACCATTCCTGAAGTACAATACAAATGAACTTTTTATGAAACAAGATCAAATAAATTACTTCACTAAGTGTTTCTTTGCTTTTCGCATCTAATAGATGCTTCAGTTTAGGAATGTCCATTGTACTCAAAGAAAGAATTGGCATTGATGATTACAACATGCTTAAACTGTATAAAATTTTCAATTTGTCTTCAAATCACACTTTATGTTGCCTCTTAAAAATACAAAAGAGAATGGATGAAAGATGAGGAAGACATATATTAATACAAGTGGACTTAATGGTAGTAATAGGAAAGAGCAAGAAGTAGAAAAACATAATAATGAAAAACAATAGAGTTGTGGGAATTGAGCAAATGAAACTTTTTCACTGCTTGCCTGGCTTAATGGATTCTCTGTGGAATATAGGGGGCTGCTTGGATTACCTTTTCCAGTTGATTTCCCCATCACCAGCACCACTACCACCTTTAAACCATGCAAAGATGGTAGTATGCAGAGTACCCAGGTCTCTTCTAGAAAATAAGGAATTTTCTACGGTATTTTTGTTTTATAAAATAGGAATTCACGTCTACTCTTCAGTGCTTTTCATGTTATATTTCATTTTTACTTGTGTATCTATTTTCCTAACTAGTTTGCTCTACCAAAGCAGGAGATATGTGTATGTATATTCTCAGTGTTTATCACAGTGTGTGGCACATGGTAGATGTTTATTAAATGTTTCTGAGAACTTTTTAAAATTTCTTTGCTTTTCTGAATATCACAGGGTACAGAATTCATTTGACTTTTGTTTTGCTTTTGAGTGAGTCTGAGTGGGTTTGACATGGTAAATAAGTTAGTAATTGGAGAGTACAAATTCTGTGAAGTATATGTCTAAAATTATTTATAACTTTTCAAATAATGATAAAAGGACAAATTTTTTTATGTATTGCTTTTCTCCTTATTGGTTTATTTGATTAGTCTTGTCACTGATATATCCTAATTTTCAACTCATTATTTAATAAACTAGCTTCAAATCTTTAAACTTAATTGGGGTTTTTTAACAAATAAGTGCATCTTGTTTATTCACTTGCCTGTTTGCTAATTTTTCTTGGAGACATCAAAATCATTCTTTGTTTTCATAATGAAAGTAATTTTGTATGGAAAGAGATAAAGCTTACTTGGAGATTTCCTTATCTTCCTAGCACTAATGCATGGATCTCTTAAATCTAAAACTGACAATTACAATAAGAGACCAAAATGTTTAAGTATAACCATCTGCCAACAAGCAAGATAATGGGAATATCATAAGCATGTGCCACAAAAAGATACTACGTAGGAATTTTGTAAAAGGATACTTTTCAGGCACCATTAAATACAAAGCTGATGATTTCTGATATTGTGAAGAGCAAAGTGAGTGACTTTGAGAATGATGGGAGGATTGAACATGGTGAGGTTTAAAGAATTTTTATAAAATGCTTAATAATAAACATGTGTAAATAGAATTTTAAATGAAGCTTAGAATTAAGAAAGAAGAAACATTTTTAAAATGATGCTGTGTGAGCCTGACTTGAGTAACAGCAGAATATTCAATAAAGGCTTCATAATTAATGGTAAGTTTGGAAGATTCGTGAAAATAGAATTGGGAAAAAATTTGAGACATGAGCAAAGACTAAAGAGTATCTGTAAAGATTTACAGCCTTTTAAGGGTTTGGACACTTTGATTTTATTGTAGATCTTATCAAGGGAGAAAGAGGAATAAAGTTTCACTATTTTTGAAGACATTTCACTACAGATACACACACACAGAGCCACACACAGAGATATGTTATCTCTGTGATGATATGAGTACACATATGCACATATGTACGTGTTTATGTGAATGAACAAGTACCAAGTATGTACATGTGTGTATGTATACGTGAATGCCCAAGGATATAAGGTATTTATATATATATGTGCCTGACCTATAAGCTAAACAGATACCCTAAAAAAAATAAAAGAAAAAAGCAACATATAGATTCTTTGATATATTGCAATTTCGATCCCTTTTCTCAATTCAAATATCCTTTTCCAAGGAACATTTTCAATTATTTTCAAATAAATTAGCAAGTTTATTTTTTAAAAAAAATTCCCACACATTAAGATATTCCAAAGTGTAAATATAAAATCTCAAAGTTAAACATGATATGATCTCTAAAATTCCCTTAATTATTTCAGTTCCTTTTTTGTCTTTGGAGTGATACGTTCTTATGTATTCCTCTTATAAGTGTTGTTTTCTATAATCACAACCTGCAAAAAGCTTGAGAAGATGACATTTTTAGTGCTCCATTTAAAGAACACTTTAATTAAATATTTCAACTGGATATTGAACATTACAGACACACAATTTAAAGACTTACTGACAAAAAGTTAAATACTACTTTAGGACACTAAGTCTGATTTTAAATACATCTTTTGAAAGGCACAAACCTTTCTAAATTCTAATTAATGATGAACAACAGAGAAAGTATGTGCTGCCATGCTGAAGTGCTTTTTAACATTCAATATCGGCTTCGTAACAAAAATTTGTATTTCAGTAGCTGTCAGTATAAAAACACAACACATCTTGTATTTTGATTTTAGAATATCACACCATTTCTAGATATAATTATAAATTATGTTTGTATCACAACCTATTCCAAATGATTTCAATTTATTGGTTTCTCAGGTAAGGGCTTGTTTTAAACACAAAGCTTTACCCCACCAAATTTCTCATTTTTGTTATAATAATTCCATCTTTAATATCGAACTTTTTAAACTGAAGTTATATAGTAATAGCTTTTCATGTAGTCTCTGATGCTTCATCTTTAACAAAAAGAATTTTCAAAGCTTTAATTTCAATTTTGTAAAATCAATACAAAAAAAAATCAAACCACTCTTGCAATTAATATAACTTATTTTTTTCTTTGGAGAATCTGATGTCACCAATATAAAACTATTAATAGTATACATATGTTTGCAAATGTCTTCTTTTGTAAATGAAGACAGCAGCACATTAAGTCATTGTTTCATGTTTTATCTGTGCAGAGGAAAACTTAGAATTGAAAACGAATTAATATAATTTAGAAAAAGGGTCACTCTTTAAATAAAATGTCTGCGTCATGGCGTGGTACTTGGAGCTTCTACAGCTGCATATGTATAGCATGTTTGGGAGAACCGATCCACTTAAATTAACTACTAATTTTTGAAGTAAATGCTGATACTTATTTTAGAGATTTGTTTCTTTTGATTTTATGCACTAATATCACTGAATTTCCTATTGTGGATGAAATCAACTTTCCCCAAAAAATGGGCATTTAGTATATATACTTTTAAAATTAAACGTGCACATCTGTTCTTAGTTCACTGATGCAGAAAGCAGTTATAAAAAATAAAATATTTTTATATTTATAAAAGCACAATACATGCACAAAACACTTTAACAGAAACTTTCAGACTACTCTCTATTTAGTCCATCACACTGGTTCTCAGACTTCTGCACAAATTTCTTGCACACTTAATGATTCCCGTTTTCCGCCATTGCCTGAAACTGGAAGGCTGATCCTCTGGTGTACCAAAGGGTGGCGGAGCGAAGTTGGCAGTAGATGTGATAAGCCCTGGCAGGGAGAGTATTTTATCACTGACATTGCTTAAAATTGCTGGAGCTTTACCACGATAAAAAGAAGAAAATCAAACCAATTTTTAGTTAATTTTCTTATTGTTTAAAATGTCTGTGGGCAATGAACCCCGTTATTGTCTGCACTATGGAGTCTGCTCCTCCCTCCATCTGGATAGCCTTTTGTGATGGTTTGCTGCATCTTGCACGTTGGGGTACTAAGCCTGGCACAGGTGGATGTTGCAACTGGTGGTCAGCAGGAGCAGAAGACTTCTCCCACATTACTAGAGGTAGGAAAGAATTAGCGTTCCATGGCCGCTGCTATTGAAAAACTCTGCAAACTGTATTTAGATAAAGATGTTTGTTAAAGCATATTTGGGAAAAGGGTGAATGAAGGGAACTGAGTTTTTGTTGTTCTGGTGCCTTTCAGATTTAACCAAGTGAAAACTCTGTTCATTACATATGAATCTCATAGTTTCTAGGATGGGCCATGGCAGAGGTGGGAATTACAAAGTAGACATAGGCAAAATCCTTCCAGGCTTTTAATACAAATATTAAGATAATTACTTTTTAAACAAATGAAAAATTCATGAAAAACGTAAACAAGACAAGGTCCCGTAAGGTCCCGTGAACACGTTTTGATTAAAAAAAAATTGAGAATTCTTGAGCATACACATAAAGATATGATCTCAGTATGATTCTTATAAAACAGCAAGCAGCCAGGGTCACCAGTAGGAATAAGAACAACTGTTTTTCAAAAAACTAGTCATAATCAACTAGTACTGATTCTACTCTCCTACACTCAACAAATGGACATAATATTTAGCAATTGGCCTTCCCTAAGCTCTGCTACAGCCAGCAAACTCTGAACTGACAAAATATAACCCACCAACCACTTTCCCTTGTTCAACTTGGGGGCTGCTGCCTTTATAAGCCTTACCTTTGCCTTTGGTCAGAGACAGTTTTCTCAAAGGCTACTCTCATCATCTATCTTTGCTTTAGCTAAATTTCTCTGAGCTATTCTTTTACAGTTAACCTGAAGGCACCATTTCACTCAGCCAGCCCACCCTCTCTGCATTGGATTAGGTTTTCCTGCCTTGATTGCTAATAAACTCAGATTAACTCTCACTATGCCTGGGAAATTTGTGTTTTTCTTTTTTCTTTCTTTCAAGACATAAATCAATACTGTTCTAGGAAAACCAGAACCCATGATCACCTTAGAATTGGCAACACAAGTCCTTCAACTCAGTCTACTTTCCATTTAAATTGTATCTGGCAATGCCAGACACATTCTCATTTGATGAAGATTGTAGAAGACAATTGGTGCCCTTAAAAATCACATAGCAGGGGGATGAAATGATATTTAATGGAGTTGAAATGCTTTATTTATTTATTCTTCTTTTTTGAGTGAGACTAACTAAAGAAAACACAAGTGTCTTGCTTATGTTGAAGTAAAATCAGAACAAAAGTTTTACGAGAAACAATGATTTCAACAATTTGGTTTATTTCTTCTCGCCAAGTCCCTTTTGTTTCTCATGCCTTTGTATCAACTGTTTAAATCATAGATTCCACATGAATTTTAATTTACTTATCTGTCTTGACTTTTATTTTTGTCCAGTAGCTCTCACTTAGTCAATTAGTAGAGGGAATAAAGCTTCAGTGTTTATTCCACTGCTCAAGGGATTCTCTCTCTCTATGTTTTCTCATAGCAAGTACATCTCCATTAGTATTTATTTCTGGCATGGGGGAGACAAAATCTATATAGATTCTAAAAGGCAAGTTATAGTCAGAATCAAATGAATGAAATGCCAGTGTTGAAAGGTATGAACATCAAGTATAAGCATTTAAGGTAATAGAACCCCAAGTAGTAGAATGTAAACAAGCTTTCAGGCCAATGTCAGCAAAAATCTTCTTAATCACGACGACTTCTTAATGGTGTTGAGTGTATAACACTGTCTCCAGGGAAGAGATGAAAGTTATCATTTACAAACTCTGTAGCTTAACTGGATAAACCACTAGACAGCATATTTTGGGTAATGATATGCACCGGCAAGTAAGATGAGATAGTCTCAAATTAAGAATGAAAAATAAATTTATGACACTGTTTTTAATGCTATAACTTCACATATAAAATTAAACTGCCATTTGCTTTTCTGACTGATAATAAAAACATCTAATTAAAATTACTTCTTCTGGCATATTTGAATCAAAAACTCGGGCAATTTGATCTTTTGGGGGAGTGCCTGCCTTTAGCTTTGTTACCCTAAATGTTTTGACTTATTTCGTCACTGCTAGTTTTCACATTCTAGGATAAGGAGACGCCAAATGCTGGAAAACCACCGCATTTGCTGGAAAGGGACCTGGAAAGTCTTGATCCAAGTCAATTTAAAATGTACACATTCCAATCATTAATATTTTTAGTTACATGAAAAGTAGTGCATTCTACCAATTATTTGTCAATACAGAGAAAAATGAATAAAATATATCAAGATTTCCAGCAGTTTGTTGACCTTAGCAAAAGCTCTCTAATTGTGTTCTTTGACTATAAAGAATAAGAACTTTTCAGGGTTGTATTATAAAATGAGGTGTTTTTTTCCTGGGAAAAACCCTTTTTGAGAATCAAGACTAGAGTTAGCCAGGAACAGAGAACTATACAATTTTACAGAATTCTATTATCCCTTTGACATATAGGGGGAAAATATACCAGAAATGGTTTTGTGTAAAATAGAGAATATAAGCGTCACAATATTTTGCTTTGAAAAATATCTTCATTCATCTTGAGACCAATATTCCCAAGAAATGTGCATGCCAAATATGCTGTTTGAGTTCTTGCCTTCACAAAGATGTCTGCTAAGATGTGAAAAAGGAAACAAACAAGCAAACAAAACCAGAAAAGCATATGGGCCTCACTTTTATTTTCTAAGATAGTTTATCAAACAAGAGTTTACCTTATTTTTGGTAGAGAACACTAAGTCGTAAGCCCTCTTTAAAAATTTAACCAGCTGTGAAACATTATTCCAACTTTATGTGTAACCTCTTGTGAAAGGGTTTTAGTAAATGTATGTAGAAGATGGTTGGGTAAAAACACGTTTTACCAAATGTGTTTTATAAAAACAGTTAAAATCAATAACAGAATTAGCTATTCATTCGTAATCAGAACATGCTCCTAGAAATTGACAATTTTTAACTGAAACAAAAACAGAAACCTTAAAGTGAGATCACTAGGGAATCGCATCATGTTGATGAAGGCTTATCACATATCTGCAACTGTCTCTTCCATTTTCTCCGCATTCTTTAGATTTATAAGCAAAACAAAATTATGGTGAACACAAAAGAAAATATTAATGTGCAGTAAGCTTGTGTTGAAATAGTAATTCTTATGTAAATATAGAATTGATTGAAAACTGACAGATAAGTGGCCAATGGTATTGATTTCATAATCTTTATTTATTAGGCATGAATTTAAACATTCCACCAATATATGCCAGTAAGATACTATGTAATAATAAGGGTGATCACATTGCAGTAGATTGAAACAATAATAAATTATGTAACAACATATATATTTATATACACACATGCAGTTCTGTTACATAAACATGCATTTAAGACTGCATTTTTGTGTAAAGCATTGGAAATCTCTGCTGAGAAGTTCTGTCCATGGTCAAACTTCCTATTTGATGCAATCAGTTTAATACGTTTCCTTGATCACACAAAATATTCTTCACCTTTTTTTTGTTAAATATAGTGTCCATAGGCTTCCATAATTTAGGATTTGTGACATATACAATTTTAGAATGTGTCGTGGCCTTTTTTTCCTCACTGCCAACTCTGGTAGCACCTTATGTGAACTATACGTAGATGGTACTTCAGCTGCAATCACGATGACCGTTAAAATCATAGTCAGGATCTGTACAGGAAACATACTAAGTTTCTACTAATTTGTATTGTTAGGGTGGAAAGCCTGGTAGGTACCCACAGCGTGGGTGAAGAAAGATTTATCATGCAGAGATTAAGATATAAAAGTAAAAAAGTTTATTTTATCCTTTAGAAGGACAGAGAGAATGAGATAGAGAAAGCAGGAAAGTGGGGGTGGGGTGGCGGGAGAACAGGGAGATGGCGTGGCATCCCAAAGAAAGAGAAGGGGTGCCAGCAGCGAAGTCAAGTGGTTCACTGATTTTAAGGCAGATGAAGAGAAAAAAAAATAGTGATGGTTGTCAGTTGATAACAAAAGTGGCAGCAGGTAGATAACAAAAACTGCAAGGATGTCAAAGTCCAAGAGTTGGTTTCCTGCCTTTCCTTGGAGAAGGGATTATCACAGGAGACGTGACTCTGTCCTCAAGATATGGTTGAGGCTGGGAGCTTGTTCTTCTGGTGTTTACTCAGGAACTCTGTAAAAACAGATTCTCAAAAAAACAATTTTGAAAGTTTTTCAACAATTTTCCATCCATTCAGCTCTTTTCAGAAGTTGTACAAAACGGAACTCCTTCAGGGTACCTGCTAGTGAGAGAACTCATAGGATTGATCTTTAACTGGGAAATTGTGGGATTAGATATTTCCCTGTTATTTTTACAAGGCTGTCCCTTTCAGTATCTGTACAGAAACAGCAAAATATGAATTAGAGCCCATTAGTTTGTCTGAAATGTGTACATTTTAAGAATTCGTCCATATCCAAAGTATCACCAGTTCCCAAAGGTCAGTTCTGACATAAACATAAGATATATTTAGATCAGTCTATGAGGCAGGTAATATGCTCTGCTATACCTTAATTTCTTCACACATTCAAAGCCTACAACAGGCAGGGCAGGATTTACTTAAGCTTCACTTTATACTTAGCTTTCCCACTCAGTAGCATTAAGGTGAAACTCCCAAAAGATAACAGCGAACTAAGATGAACTCATCTAAATGCAACCCAGTCATTCAGGTTTAGATATAGCCACTGCCAAGATAATTTATGGTTTTCAACATTTGTTAGCATTGGTAGCATACCAGGCCCTAGCAACGGTATGAAGTCATCAGCCGACCCAAGTGCAAAGTAATTTGCACAAACTGAAAAAGAAGAGTCACAAAGAACCTTAATAATGGAAGTTTTATTTGAACTTTGCCATCGCCCTAGTTTACAGAAGTTAATTTCTACCCTCAGTTTCAAAAGACAAAGATTAATTGACCCTCCTTATCTGAGTGTTCTTCGATTAGAAATGTGCTTTTCTCACCTGTATCTTCCGTCATAGATGGTGGTCGCTCAATAAAAAGACGTGCCCTGAACCAACACTTCCATTTTTCAGGAGAGCAATATGTAGCTACAGGTTACTGCATTTGTAAAGCTATTACTTTTACTGTCAACATGAGTGCAGCCCTAAGATGTCTCATTAGATGGAATAAATGGAAGTAAACAAACACAGAATCCCTCCACCAACAAAAATATCTGTTGCAATGTCAAAAATAAAGAAAAACTTCTGTTATCAGATGTTTTAAAAGGAACTGGAGAATGGGAGTTAACTCTTAATAGTACCTCTAGGAAATATATTGCTGGATGAGATGAGAAGGAAAGTAAAAAGATCCCGTGTTACTCTGAAAACCAGAGAATGAGGAGTTCTTCTAGGACACAGTACATGACAACACGAAAGTATTAAAGAAAAAGGGCTATTTAAAGATGTGAACACAAACCAAAAATTCCCCATCTAAAAATGTAATTGATGGATTTAGAAAGCTCATTAAATATATCTTTTGCCTGTGTGACAGGTTCACTTAAATTCTAATTCTTAATAAAGCATACATGAAAGCTTGAATTGAGCCAACACTAAAGTTTTGGCTTGTGCTGTCATTTATAATTAGGATTACAAATGATTTGATTTAAGTTTCTGGTTTGATTTCTTATTGAAGAATGGTTAAATCTCTTAAAATATGCAGTCAAAGAGAATGATTAATTTGTATAAAATATTTAATGAATGAAAACCGGCCAAGAAGTGCTATCTTAAGCTTATTCTGATCACTAGCATTAACTTCTACTTACTTTTAGGAACATGCACATGGTGAGCCAACAACTAGCTCTGTCTTACAAAGATCATATATTTTTACTTTTTAGGATATTAGATATACAAGTAATTTTATTTGAAATCCACCTGTCCGTCATTTAGCCTCTCATACTTCCCTCTTTAGTATTTTGAGAGGAAAAATTTATGTGTAATTCTACCCGGTGATCAATACATAAGTGTTATGGGTTAAATTGTTTCTGCCCAGAAAGACATGTTGAAATTCTAACTTCACAATGAGACCTTATTTGAAAATGGGATTGTTGCAGTGATAATTAGTTAAGATGAGGTCATACTGGAGTAGGTTGGGCTTCTAATCTAATATTCCTGGTGTCCATATAAAAGTATGGCCATGTGAAGCGACAGAGAGAAAGAGGACACCATGTGATAAGGGAAGCCAAGATTGATTATGCAGCTGCAAGCCAAACGATGCCAAGATTTGCCAGTGACAGCAGAAGCTAAAAGAAAAACGTGGAACAGATTCTAGAGAATTCCATAGAATGTGGTCTTGCCAACCCCTTGATTTTTGGACTTCTAGCTTCCAGAACTGTGAGACAATAAACTTCATATGTGTGTGTGTGTGTGTGTGTGTGTGTGTGTGTGTGTGTGTGTTTGTGTCTAAGCCACTGAATTTGTGGTACTTTGTTATAGTAGCTGTAGGAAATGAGTACAATAAGTTAGACAAAATACAATTTTGTTTAATATAAGATTAACAAACCTAGATTTTCTTCATCTCTCTTCTTCCCTTAATTATGCCCCCAACATTTTCCTGTGTAATAGGAATAAAGTGTTCCTAACTTCCCAGAATCACCCTAACAATGTAAGAGCCAAGCTATGTTTTATGACTGTAAGAAAGATCTGGTTCTTCTTACTCTAAAACATAACACTTAAGCCCAAAACAAAAACTTTGAAGAACTTTTAATATGGACTGAATATTTCAGCAACTGGCAAATCACCATCAGGATAGTACCTAAGTGCCATAAATATGCTGAGTAGAAGGATTGAGGAACTAGTCAATCCTTGTTACACGAGGTAAAATTTTAAAAGATTCAGGCATGGTTCAGGAAAATAACTGAACTAAATAAATTACTGTTAGAGTTAGACTTGGTGAAAACTAAAATTCCATTATAGATCCCAAACCTAGAGGAAAGTTAATATAAGGTAGTTGGATAAACAGAAAAAACTATAGAATGGGGTTCAATAAAAAAAATGCAGTCATATGAACCAAACTGGCACAAAAACAGAAGCTAGAAAATGCTTTGAGTGAGTGAGTAAATTCTTTTGTATTGTTTGGAAGACCAGAACTAGGTAGGAACGCAACACAATGCTCAACCCTATTGCTGGCTAATTTGGGGGTTTAGATTACCCTCACTTCTAAATCCTTCTTATTATTGATATTAAAAAATATTATAAGCCTAAATCTATAAAAAGAAAACCACCAGTAGATTCAAGTAACAGGTAACAAGACAGTTTAGAAAATTAAGAGAACACTCATCACCTAGAGATTGACATTCAACTTTCAGTTAGTTTCTCATCACTTATGGACCACCAAGCCAGTCTTAGTCTTGCTGAGGATAGATTCTCACCAGGGTCAGAATATCTGAAACTTCAAATACCAAGGTAGTTTATTATCATTACACTCTACTTACCGTGACACCATATATTAATTCCCTCTCGTATCTTTTTACCTAGGTCTTCAATTTCCCTAACTATTCTTTGTGGCACAGTTTACTTCGACTTTCCATCTTGTGTTTCTTAAAATCTCGCTAACACTATTATCACAAAACACAATCGTGTGGGGAATCGATGCTAAACACTTTACTAGGTACTTTGTAAAGCATGATTTCCAATTTTTGACAATGTTGAAAACTCCTTTTTCTCTTTATGTCTTTACAGATATTTCTGTTCTCTGAAATTTTATTTGATTTCCTGATTTTCGAATCTTTTGATGTCCGTATAGCCTCCAATTCTTACCACTTCATTTGTGTAATAGTTCCCTTACTTGCCATCTTGCCTCTGTCTTCTTGCCTCTGTCAGGAGCCTCACTCAAAGTAGTCTTTCATTATAATCTGTGAATAATTGCTTGGGGAAGGTTTTACAGTCTAATTAAATTTGACATTAATTACTTCCTAGCTCCATGAGTTGCTATAAAAGAGAGTATATATCTCATGGAATTGAAGGAGTTCAGGAAATTTTACCCCAAAATATGACTCCTTGGTATAAAGAATATTTTGAATTAAAGTCTCTTAGAGATTAACAGGCCCTTGGAAGAGGCTTGCCCTCTATCTGCATAAAATGATCAAACGAACAATTGACTTCCCTTCCTCTCCCTGTCATCTTAGTATATTGTAGGAAAGAAGATCAAGAATGTGACTAGACCTGGCCCAAATCATTCTAAACATAACAACTGCCTCTCAGGTTAATTTGCAAGTCAGTCTTTTTCCCCCATCCATTCATCCTTCCTAGCAACTGCTTATTGTCCCTAAACAGAATTGTCTATACTCCTCGTCTTCCCCTCTCCCCTCTAAAAGGTGTGTATACAAAATCTAAACTTTATTGGGATATTGAGTAATCATTCTGTGATTCTCCCCATGTGCATGGTAAATAAACCTTTCTCTGATTAATTGTAAGTTGATGTTTCAGTGAACTTTTGAGGAAAAGGGCAAGTTTCCCCTCACCCCTATAGAATAATTGAGATTTTTTTTTAGGATGGAAAGTGATTCAAACCCTGATAATCAAATCATGGTCTTTTCTACAGAGTGCGACATCATATAGTATAGAGTAAAAATAATAAGACTTAAAAGCAGACCTAATATTAAATACTAGAATATGTCCTAAAATGAAATATGAGATAGTTTATAAAAAATATGACTTCCAAGGCCCATTTGGATGAATTGAATAAGAAACTTTTGTGGTAAGGAGTTTAATTTTAATACTATTACTTGTGATTTTTATTCAGGGTAAAGTTTAAGAACCACAGTTCTTAGTTCTAAGTATAAGAAATATTTTGATATTTATATAAAAATTAATGGCTACTTTGATTTGTATTCTGATCTTATAGAAAGTCACTCTACCTCTAAATGAATGTGACTTGACAGGCAAAACATTAAAAATAAAGCAGCAAAATAACTATAAAAACATGAAAGAAAGACTTGATTAATATCCTATATGCCAACAGACACTATATTTTAAAGAAAAAGTATCTTTTTATGTATATACATTATAAAAATTATAATCTTATAAAAACTGAAAGATATAAAAAAGCATAAAGCAAAAATATGCAAATTGAAAATGTAGGTTTATTTATATGGTTACAGATATACGTCTGATATATCTCAGTTTATTTATTTTCTTTGATCACAAAAGTTTACCAATGTTAATATGTGCTTGTTTTAGAGCTGCGAAACTATTACTCACATTATTTGGTAAGTTAATGCTCATGGTTTTGCTTTAAGTAAACCTGTACTTATTATACTAGTCTGTTTTTAAATTCTTTCATCTAAGTAGTATAGGGTTTACTAACAATTTTTATGGAAAAAAGTGTGAATTTTTCACTTCCACATGTGAAATACATGGATGATAATCATAACATTGACCTCATAAGGTCAGTGAGAATAACCTTTAGTCACTAGCAAAGAAAAATAACACTGGACAGAGTTAAACAAGCAAGGAAGACTTTATTCGAGACTATTGCAGTAGAGGGTAGAGATTGAAATGAATTCCTTGAATAATTATTTGAAAAGGCTAGAGAGGTTTTAGTCATTGGAGTGAGTTAGTAAAAAAGTACCAGAGGATATCATGGGGAGGCTGAGGTCATCCGTGTTTGCTAATTGGCATCCATTGAAGTTAGGCTCCTATCCTCCCGCAAAGACTGAGAGATAGGGGCACTGTCTTTCTTAATGATTGCATTTCAAAGGGATGGGTTCCAGGTCCTTGAGAAGACATGCCTAAATTGTCAAACTGGCAAGAGGCTGGGAGATTTATATCTTAAGAGGAACAGAGAAATAATTTGAAATTATAAGTTTTCTAAAGGAAATGCTCCAAAAAAAAAAAAAAGAAAGAAAATCAGGGAATTAATAAGCACAGAATAAATCATTTACAGGATAAGGAGTTAATATAAAATAATTACATTTTTATAGACCAAGAAACATAACTTGGAAAATAAAATTTAAATGATACTCATGGAAGACAGCCATTTAACTTTTTAAAAATAGGAATATTTTAGAATCTATAGATAAAGTATTAGAATAAGTAAATTTAACAGGGCTCCTAGAGAAAGGTCATTATACAAGAATCAATTATATTTCTACATGCTGGCAAGAATCAGCTAGAAAATTAAACGTAAAATACATTATAAAAAAATCAGACATCTAAGTAAAATTCATAATGATCTTAAACAGAGGAGTTTAAAACTTGTAAGGTATGTCTTCTGTTGAATTTCCTGAAACGCAGTAGGCATCTCCTTGCACTAACCTGAATGAGAGACCACTATTTTTGAGAATATATAATTTATCTTTGGAAACTGTCAGACCTCGACTTTTCTACATTTTCAACTTCAATTTATTCTCTTAATAGCATTTTCAAGCAATCAGTTATCTAGATGTGTGTAGCAATATTAACTACTATGAACTGAGCGAGCAATGTCTCTGCCTCTCTACATTACATATCTGATGTCTGCATTCCAGAAGCAAGAATTCAGCTTCAAATAACCTAAATGAATGTTGACTAGAAAAATGAATTTTGCTGTTGGGTTATACATTTCTTGTTCTTTTTCTCCATAATATTTACTGAATCTTCAAATTATCTCAAAAAGAAGGAGAATAGAAACTGGTAGATATAGCATGATGAAATTGATCAAATATTAGGCAAATCATTGTTACATAAAAACATAATTCTAACAATTTTATTGAATTCCTCCTCACAATATTTATCAACAATTCACAATTATAGTGATTTTCCATTCTGAGTGGATCAAAGCTTACTGGGAAATTTAAAATTAAAGAAAGAAATATACTCTACAACTACTCACTGTCCAAGTAGGTCAAAATATTCAAACCATTTTTGAGCTGGGATGCAACACTAGAGAGTCCTGAAATATGCCTTTTTAAACTGTAAATAATCCCTATCCTCCAATGGTACTTTCCCTTAACTAGGCTAATTTATATTGGACCATTAATTTAAATATTCTATTCCAAATTACATAATACTCTTTATATTTAGAACATGCAATTTTGAGGGATCATTGAAAATATTTGATTCAATAGCATAAACTTCTTTCTGAATATTTCATTAGTAAGTAGAGAAGCAGATGTACAACAAAGAAAGCCAAGTACACTGCTATTGTAAATATTGATATTAGGGCTCACATTCACTGAAATTCCACTTTATGATCCCTGTCTAGTGTCTTATGATTGTAAATAATGTAGCTGCTTAACACTCTTCAATAGAGTCTCCAAATACTCCTTACCCTCCAATTCTCAAACCCAGTCACCAGTCTGTTATTTTGCCCCCAAGATAATTTACAATTTAGAGCAAAAATATTTATTGTTTTCAGGGAAAACATCTTGTCTTATATCATAGAATGTGTTTGACCCCTTTTTCCAGCATATTTTTCTAATTTATTCAAGCTGAACTATCACACTATGTTGGACTCCAACAATCCAGCCCAGAGAAGGTTATAATAAAACAAGTCTAGTTAAAACTTACTCTTGTCTCTAATGTGAGGTGACAAGCATGTGCATTCTATATGAGGCTTCTAGCATTATTGTGGACTTACAATCTCATAGAAATAAATGCTGGCATAACAAAACCTCATATCTCTCAAGATAACTATTACTAAATCCAAAAATTTCAGGTACTTTCACATGTAAATCCATGTTTTGGATTTAAAATAATAAAAAAATTTTCTCTAACACTGCTAAAGATACACTCAATTTACATTACTAAGCACAACTCCTAACTCCTGAATCTGTTGCATCTATTTTGAGATTAAGGAATTGGGTAGGGTTTATGCGAAGAAACTACAGGTGTATTTGCTTCACATTTCTGTAACAAAAGGGCTTTTTTGTGGTGCTTTAGAATTTAGCTTTTTGTTTACATTATTAAATTTATGTCTCTACTTTCTGAAAGAGAAATGATCATCTTAATAACTTGTAAACACTTAATTTACCCCTCAAGTACAAGAACAAATGAGTCTCAAAAGCACTGTGCTGTATTCCATTTCTTTTATTCATTTTAGAATCTCGCCATTCTCCAACAGCTCACCTACAACACCTCACTTTCTGTTATTGTCTTGTCTTTCTTTTTTTATGGAATGATCATAAAATTCAAACAGCAACCATATAAACAGTAAAAAAGCAAAAATCCTCTCCTACTTAGTGGTATTTTCTCTTCTTAATAACAACATTCCTGAGAGGTATATCACTTAATTAGGAAGTTTTCTCAGACAGCTAGAATAATTAAAGACAGTTTATTTTAATCTTTCTTTACTTATCCATGTGGTTTGTTTTAATTGATCACTCACTGAACTTTCTAAAGAAAACAGATTTGTTAAATTATGCATGCATATACAGTATGTATAAATATATGTATGTATATATGTATACATATGCATACATGTGTAAATTTGCATATATGTGTATGCATTAATATATATCTCACAGCATGTATCTTTGGTCATTCACTTGCTTTTAATCTTTTGGGCTCTTTTGCTTAAGTTTGACTTTTCCAAAAACATGAAACAAGCTTTTGCCTTTTTTGCCCAATCTCAGATTTTTAACCATTCAATTCATGTGGTCAGTGATACAGTTGGTATTAATTCTATTATATTATTTG
>RJWJ010026043.1:0-23319 GCA_004363605.1 Indri indri
CCCCCTAGCATGTGTTCTTCATTGTATGAGCAAATAAATCTGACACTGACTATAGGTGTATTTCCAGGGGTCTTTCACTGATAGGTATCAATGCGCCAAAGGCTAGCATCACAGAATGGAATCTTATATAATAATCAGTAGTAATAATATCATCATCAATCATTATCATCATCATGGTAAAGAAAACAAACAAGTTAGAGATAGGTGCAACAATATTGTTGAATCTGTCAAACATTGTGGAGTCAAAAAGCAAGACACAAAATAACGCATGCTAAAGTGTGAATCACTTTATAGCAAGTTAAAAAAGCGGTGAAGCTACATTGTTTAGGGCTGCACATGAATTTGTGCTTTGTGCTCTGTGCTCTTAAGAAGTGCAAAGTAAGGGTCACTGTAATTGTCGGGATGGTGACTACCTCTGGGGGTTAGGGATCATTCTGATGGGAATGGGTACATGAGAGTATTTCTGAGGTGCCAATAAGTTTCTATTTCTTGATTTAGGTGGTAGTTATGGGGGTGTATACTTTATATCCATTAGTTAAACTGTACAAATAAGTTGTATATATTCTTTATGTATGCTATATTTCACAGTAATTAAATACAAGAAAACAAGAATAGGAGTGCTAAACAGAATGAGACAAATAAATTGATATTTCATGTCACAAGACAGTTTCCTTACAATTTGTTTATCATGAATTAATTCACCTGATGTCAATTATCCATGGATAAACTGCTAAATTTTAGCCTCTGAAATTGCAAAGATGATTAATAGGCTTTGCACTTAATTGTAACAGTTGGGACTTTCTACCTCAGGATGCTTTACCCTAAAGGGGTCAGGTCGCCCCAGCTGCCTCTCTTAGCAACATTCATCCACTCTACCTTGAAGGATATTTCAGTTGTCATGGTGAATCCATGGGTGATAACAGGTTCCTCTTCTGCAGTCCGTCCTTTCCAGCAGTCTAGCTCCACACAGCGACAACCAGACAGGAGCACTTGGCGATACATCTCAACGGAGGAGTTTCCAGCCAGCTGGCCAGCTACAAAACACCAACAAAACAAACCTCAGAATCCTATGAAGCAAGGAATATAGTGGTATTTTCTTGGAAAGGCTCTTCAACAATGGGAAAACAAAGGCTCTAAGAGCTGGAGCAGTCGTTTTCAGCCTTTCTTCTGCTTTGACATACCAGAAGGTAATGGTATAATCCAAGTATAATCATGGCTCCCTAGCAGTGGTTTGGGAGAAGACAGGGCATTGTAGCAATAACGATGATGCATGTTTATTAACTGCTTAGCAGATGCCAATTACAGGTCTTTGAACTTTATATGTATTAAACATTTAAACTTCACAAAAATCTCTCTGACATAACTATTTTTTTAAAAAAAACACCCATTTCAGATAATGAAAATGGCACAAAGCAGTTCAGTTGCCTGACTTTCCAAAGCTAAGAAGTAGAAGATCAAGGATTATAACATCAAAACTCAGTATTTTAATTCTGACTGTGTTCTGATGGGAGAAAATTGTTGAAAGACTGCCCTATTATATAAGTTAGCCCCTCTGTTATGTTTGTTCAAGGCACAGATGCTTAAAGAAGCTAAACATTCTCCTTTCAAAAGTGCTGTTTATGTAAAAAAAAAAATTAAATGTAACAAAAGAAAAGTTCAAAACCTGTTTTTTAATAATTATAAAACATTATTGGAAGAAATTAAAGGAGACTTAACTAAATGGAAAGATATACTATGTTCATGGAGCAGAAGAGTTGATATTGTTAAGACGATACTATTCTTCAAATAGTATCTTCTTGATCTACAGATTTAATTCTTTTCAAATTTCCACCTTTTTTTTTTTTTTTGGCAACTGACAAGCTGACCCAAACTTTATATCAAAATGTAAGGTACCCTAAATAGCCAAAATTATCTTAAAAAATAAGCACAGATTTGGAAGAATCACACCTTTCAATTTCAAAACTTACAAGAAAGCTACAGTGATCAAGACGATATTGTATTGGCATAAGGATAGACATAGACGAATGGAATAGAATTGAGATTCCAAAAATAAACCTTCAATTTATGTTCAACTGACTTTCAACAATTACGAAGGCAATTCAGTGCAGAAAGAATAATCTTTTCAATAAATGATCCTGGGACAACTGGATAGCCACATGCAACAAAATGAAGTTGAATCCCTACCTCACACCATATATAAAAAATTAACTCAAAATGGATCAAGCTCCTAAATATAAGAGTTAAAACTACAAAAAACTTTTAGGAGAAAACATACAGGTAAACCTTTGTGACTTGGATTAGGCAATGGTTTTGTAGCTATGGCACCAAAAGCACAGGCAACGAAAGAGAAAACACCTAAATTTCACAAAAATTTAGAAACTTTTATGAACAGAACTAAAATATCCTAGCGGAGTGATGAGAATTTTAATCATCAAGGCAGCTGAGAGGTCTGAGGGCAGCAATACACAGGGCATGGCAGCCAAATTACTTCTATTATACTTAAGAAGTCATTGGAAGCCATTTATTTCTTGATAAATTATTTTTAAAAGATTAAAAAATAACTTTTGAGACAAGCCCATTATTAACACACAAATTGAAGTCTTTGTAAAGTTAAAGAATATTAAAGATTTCCTTTGATTTATTCTCTATAAGCCTCCATCATGTTTTTTATAGCCAGTTAAAAAGTGGCATGTTGATGAAAACTGTCAAAATGACTTTGAAATGAACAAGATCTGTCCTGCAGAGATACTCAGGACAAAGAAAATAGGATTAAGCCTACTGGCTTAATTTTATTTTTATATGCATGTCATAACACCCAACCATCAGTATAACAAAAGGATGACATCCTTGAGTTCTACAAAGCCCTAGTAAAATGTACTGAAAGGTTGATTAAGTAGGTTTGCATAATCACTTTTCTCTACTGGAAAAATACGTTGTTTTTCTAAACCTACAGATGTATTTGCAAAAGAAGAAATGCTAACAAAACAATCTAGAAAGTTCCTGATGCTGGATAATAAATTACTATTTATAACTGCTTCAAAGTTCATTGTCATGACTAAGATTTACAAAGGTCTTTGCTGCATAAAGGGCAAAGAGACAGTGGATAAACTTTTACATGTTATTCCCAAACTTAAGGGATGGTTACTTTAGCTAAAGTAAGTGAAGAAATCAAACAATAATCATGTTAATTAATTAAAAATGCTTGCTCCTGCAGAAAATCGCACTGGTATTAAAGAATAGAGCAGATTTTTTTTTGTATGTGTACTGTTTAGGGAATTATTTAAGTCCATTACTAACTATATCAACAAAATTACATATTGTGCAATTTCTGAGTCTATTTCCTTAATAATTTGTTGAGTATTCCTAATTTTGGTAGGTATGTTGCCATGGGTTTAATCAGGTTTAAGGGTGTAGCAAAGTAGATGAACACCTAACTGATACTAGAGTGTTCTGTCATAGAAGATTCAGAGTTTCAAGAAACATTTCTTTGAATTTTTTTTTTTTGCAAATTTATCAAAGAACAGTTGACAGGAATTTGATGCCCTTTTTGAATGTTGATAGGTTAATGTTTTGAAATGCATGGGGTATGGGGTTGGGTTTGTGAGATGCAAAGGAATCTGAAAAAAACTAAAGAGAGAAAGAGAGAGAGGAGAAACAGCAAAAGTGAGAGAGTGTGTGTGTTTATTGTGCAACATCTAAGATCAAAAGAATCCCTCTAAGGCAAATTCACTGTTCATTCTTAAAATCAATAATTTTTGTTAGAAATGAAAGTCTCCTAAAGAAAACATATTTTGATAAAAAATCACCTACATTTATCTATAATTGATAATTGTTTTATTTCTTGGAATGCATATAAATTTCCTTGTATATTTTACTTCATTTATGGAGATATTTTTCAAACACATGTATTAATATTCTCTGTTATTCTCTCCTTTTCTGCCTAAAGCCTTAAAGCTCATTGATTTTTCTTCCCTAAAATTTTTAACTCATCATTATTACATCCCATCCACCCATTATATTTCCATTTGATTAGATCCAATAAATATAGCTTCTGGGGCTAGGGGATCGCTGGGGGTAGTGACAGGTGACACGTCATGAGTCATTCAACCCTTGGTATTTTTGAAACTAGTAATTGACATCATGTCTGCCTGGCTGTGAACACCCTCTGGATTACATTCCAAGCCCATGATTGAACTTGGGAGCTGAAGTTCCTTCTCAGATTAATGCATAATACTGCCTCAAGTCACAGTTCTGGAACTTCTCACTTGACAGCATTCATTTCGGGTGGCTGATTACATTCACTTGAGCTTTCTCTCAGACTACCCAAGGCATCCAAAGATAGATGAGACCAGAACGTTGGAAAATAGTAATCCTTCTATTAACACAGGCTTCTGAAGCATTTCTCATCATGCAAAGGCTGAGGATTAATTGCCTACTTTTGTATTTATCATTATTTATTGTCTTCCCTTCAAACTCCAGGGTAAGAAGTTTCCAGAATGTGATGCATTTGTTAACTCAGTGACCTTCTTCAATAAACCCTGTCTCCTTCAATAAATGGAGACACAGACTATTTTTCCTTGCTGTCAAGGTGGTGGCAACCATTCAGGGCATATAATCTCACAGCTGTAGCTGAGGAAACTGTCCAATATGCAGAGAAGGTAATGTTCTTCATGATGTGGGACATATTTCTTACCCTTCCTGTCTAGGAAGGGGGAAGACTATAAATCTTACTTCATTCATATACTTCTGGTCATCCTTTCTTTCTCTTTTTGCTTTTTTTCCTTGCCAGGAGAATATTTTATTTAGGTTCTGATATGCTTCAGGATCTCTTCCCCAGCCCTGGGGTAAATCTTGATTCTTTTCAGCAAGTCGTGGTGCACACTAGTGATTAATGTGGGCATTTCCGTGTGGTATAACTCTGGGCTATATATAACATGGCATAAAGGAAAGAAGCTTACAGGTTGTGGCAGGGGTCCGAGGGGGTGTCAGGGAAGCTCTAGGAGTATTTTCTTCACTCTTGGAAAGTTCTAAAAGGGATCATAAGATAAGAACTTTCCTCATGCCATATGTGGATCTTGGTTCCTAGGGAGGTGATGCTTAGGGTGCACCTAAGTTTGCTTTCAAGTCACCTTGAAACCATAAGGGGACCCAAAATAGAAAGCATCTGGGTCTCCAATGACATCGATGAATTTCCAATTTAACCAACCCTCAACCACTCTGCCTCTAGACATCTTGCTGTGTGAAGTAATAAATTCCTTAATCTTCAAGCCATTGAGTAATAGTATGATATTACTTTCGACCGCAGGAACCCTGGAGGTTTTAATTTATCTACATTTTACAAATGAAGAAACCAAGGCTCTGAAGAGTTAAGTATGTAATTTACTTAAAGGCCAATTTAAGCTGGGCCTATTTACTTCCTAAATTCATCTTCTTTCCATTCTACCACCCAACTCTCTTAGGTCTGTGTGTCCTTTAAACCAAAAATAAATGATAAAAGGTGACATATACTAAGGGCTAAGTGAGCGGCAGTGGTGTGAAAGATGGAGTGACAATCAAAAAGTCTTGGTTCCTAGTGGATGACCGCCAAGGGTACTAGGCCTTGGATCATTTTTAGAACTTTTCTGCAGCCAAAAACATATGCATGAGGAGAAGAGTTAAAAAATTATTGGATATATTCAGTCAGATAATCTAATTCATCAGATTATTGGGACAACTAAACTCTTAAATCTAATTTTTTTTAATTCGGTAAAGCTGAATAAGGATGTTAATTATCCTGAGATATACTGCTTTCCCTTGTCTGTGTATATGGAGCCATTATCTCCCAACGGTTTGGAGTACAGGAAGGTTTATGAAGAGCTGCAAAAGTATAGATTGAATAGATTGCATGATTTTCTGTCTTGGGAGGAATTTTTTCCTGAGTCATAACGATGGATTCCTCAAGGAAAAACAATAATTTAAACAATAATCACTACTGGGTATACTGCCAACACCAAAATCCTAGAAAATGACCATGGTAATTAAAAACAACTTGTTCTGTGCATGTATTTCTTACAATGATCCAATTTATTGTTCCTTCTGGGCATCTTGATACTCAACAAAGGGGCAATAATGAGTAGAGAAATAGACATAATAATAATGCATTGCTAAATTAATTTGCTTTCATACTGTATATTTAATTTTTACAGTCTCTTTGAGTGTTCAAAAGAAAACATTCCAAATATTGAAAGTTTTCAGGAATACTAATTCTTAAAATGTTCCAAGGAAATAAGTGGGAAGGTGACAAGAGAGAATAAAGGGTTGGTCATTATCTTAATGATTGAGAATCTCTGATCTGTTTTTCTTATATTCAACGCACACACACAATACATGTTAATTTTTTTTTGCACCCAGCATTTCTTAAACTCATTTAATAGGAAACCTTTCCCTTTTTGCACCAAACACCTCTTATATGAAATAATGTTTCTACTTGTTCTGGAAATGGCATAAACATATAAAATCTACTTATTTTAGGTATTAATTTAAAAATATAATCGGATTATATTGGTTTAGGCATTGGCCATATTTTTATTTTATAATATATTTTTTTCATACAGGGTCTTACTCTGTTGCCCAGGCTGGAGTGCAGTGGTGTCATCACAGCTCACTGCAACCTCAAACTCTTGGACTCTGGTGATTCTCCTGCCTAAGCCTCCCCAGAAGCTGAAACTATAGGTATGCACCATCATGCCTGGCTTTTTCTGTTTTTTGTAGAGATGGGGTCTCACTATGTTGCTCATGCTGGTCTGAAACTCCTGGCCTCAAGCAGTCCTCCCGCCTTGGCCTCCCAAAGTGGTAGGATTACAGGCATGAGCCACCACATCCAGTCTATTTTATAACATTCTTAATTGATTTGGGGGAATTTGAATTTTTATAACATAGATGTTTGAGTTATCTGAAGGCCTCTGAGAAATAGGAGTTTTACATTAGTTTTTTCTATATAATTAAAACAATGATACTACAATTAACAAATGAAGTAAAACCAAATTTTGACCCATAAGTCAAAAGAGGATTTCAGACAACACCTCAAGAGCCTGTATTAATATTTTTATGGAGGTTTTCTTTTGTGTTAATTATATGGAATTCTCCTTAATTCCCCTGTAGGAAAATAAAACTGTGGTACTGGGACAAGGTAATATTATGAGAATGTGGACTTATCCAATGCAAATCTTGGTATAATTATACATAGCTCAGAAAAGAGAGCAAGATAAAAAATAACAACAACAAAACCCTTTAGATCAGAATGGGATTTAACATAGCACAGTTTTAAGAGTTGAATATTTAAAAATGTGTGGATTCTAATAGTCCTAGAAATTAAATAGTTGTAGATAGAATTGATCGAAAATCATGTATATGGATCATATAGTGGTGATATGAAACTATTGTACAGAAATCTGGAAAGAGCTATTCGAGTTCTTTCTTCATCACAAAATAATGTGAATCTTTTTCTTTCCAAATGGCTAAAAGCTCCACCTTCCAACAACTATCAGCTGTTAACATGCTAACACCCTCAAATTTAAACCAACCTGACACAATGGAGCCACATTCTCTACCACACCTGTGCTTAGCAAGTTGTACAGAGGGTGTGCATATGAGTGACTCTAGAAGAAATTGATCTGACTGAAAATCCCTAGTGAAACGCAATTAAAAAAAACTGCAGATAAAAATTTGAACTATATTCTGTAGTTTTATTATGTGTATTATTAACACCATTGAGCGATTTTATTAAAACTATTTTTTGTCACCAGTAAAGCAAATGAGTAAGTATGTATAATTTTTTAAGTATCAAAATTACTAAAGGAAGCATGGCTGTAGAATCAAGAATTGAGTTGGTAGACAGGAATGTAAATATGTGAATTCATGCCTTAAAAAGAAAAAAAAAAGGCCTTTTCTTGCTTTGTTCACTGAAGTGGTCCAGAAACAATGTTCCAAAGCACAGGGTCCAAATTGCTGTTACAGGGCTCATTGAGGAAAAGTCTGATTTTGTGTCTGGAGCAGAAAGGACCAAGGTGAGCCTGGAAGATCTTTATGTCCCAGAAACCAAGGACATTTTCGAAAATCAATGGGTCATGTCAAGAGGACATAGATGAGAGCCTAAAAAGGGTTCCCACTCACAATAGTTGAGACAATTTGAGCATCAAAAGGAGAATAGTGGCTGTGGTTGAATGAACATACATAAAATCTGAAAACCACAAGTCCGTAATTTTACATAGAAAGAGAAAAATTAATATATTCTGAAAGAAGGTGAAAAGAGTGGAATGTATATCCAATCAGTCTTGTCACTGAATTATTTTAATATTGCTGACTCATTTATTATGTGACAAATAATATGAAAGTAATGAACATAAATACGTCCATTGAAAGGCATTTTAGACTGAAAAAGATTATTGGCAAAATTACACTGTATTGTGACTTCAAAGTAGAAAAAAATCACATGTAGTATACAAAATTCAACCGGACACACATTTAAATATTTCTAAAAGTCTTCTGGTCCTAAGGATATGATAAATGCAAGATTCTATAATGCCCTCAGGTTTTTAAAGTTATACTTCTTTGGATCTCATCGAGTCAAAGATTTAGACTCAACTTGAGTTGACCTCCTTGAAATTGAATGAGAAAAAAGGTTGCAGCTTGAATTTTAACATCTATACAAAATTCAACATTCTCTTCAGTTTATGAATGTAGGTCAAAAGTCACAGTAGTACTAGCAAAATCTATGACTTTGTTACCATGGAAATTATAGATTTTTCATATTATATTCCAATTTTTTCAAATATCACAACATATTGAGTATATTCATTTTTAATTATGCTAAGAGATACATATTATAATATTTGATAACAATATTTCAGTGGAATTTATTTCCTCTTTAGTCCTAGGTACTTTATTTTGTGCATTTAACATTCTGAGAAAGGTCCATAGGCTTCACCAGACTGACAAAAGAGTCAATGGTACCAAATAAGATTAAGAACCATTAAGGAGGAAAAAGAGTCCTTTATAAAGGCTTATAAACTTGGTTGGGAACTGCAAAATTTTTGTCATAGGCCTAAGGAACTGAATCCAAGACAGTCAGCTAAGTGGACACTCTCCTTCTGAATGCACAGAACCTGTATAGTGGTTTTAAAACAGGACAGAAAATTCTTTGACACTCTCCCATCAAGAGCTGTGGTTCATGTCCCCTTTCTATGAATCTGGGTAAACTTGTGACTGCTTTGATAAATAAAGAAAGAAGCGTCACTACAGAGCTTCAGAAGTTGAGTACAAAAAAGCAATGAAGCTTCCTCCTCGCTCTCTGGGACACTTGTTCTTGTAGCCCTGAGTTGCCATGTAAGAAGTTCACCTACCTTGGGGCTGCCATACTATGAGGAGGCCCAATCTATACAATGAGGCCTCTTGTAGGCAATTAGGTCAATAGCATTAACTAAGCACAGCTGTGGGGTCATTCCAGCCTAGGTGACAGATATGTTGGAGAAGTTGCCAAATGATTCCAGCACCCCAAGCTGTTTGGGTTACTGCCTCCCCACCTTCACTTCCCCGCTGAGGGGTAAGACATCGTGGAACTCAGACAAGCCATTCCCTCTATTCATTGTCTGAATTCCTGACCCACAGACTATGGATAAATATAAGATGGTGGCCGTTTTACACCATGGAATTTTGGAGTGATTTATTATGCAGCAACAGTGACTAGAATAGGGTTTAGGATGAGCCAGACAAGAACACAGCTAGTTCTGAGGCATGAATCTTTCTTAGTACATAACATAAGTTGAAACAAAACAGTCCACAAATGTCCTGAGAGCCTTGCGATTTTCATAAAGAACAATGTAAGTTGTAGTTCAACTGATGATAGAACTCGGAATATTGTGATTCTGACAAGTTGGTTTCAGAAAATATGGAATCCTCTTGAGATAGCCCATCCTGGCTGTCTGGAGGCTACATTGCGATTTGTCCCAGACTCATTTCTATTCCAAGCTCTTTTTCACCTAGTGTGAGATACCGGGCCAATGCTGTACTTGATACCAACACAACATGCATCTGAGCCAAGAAGGAATTCCCTAAGGAATTCTAAAGAAATAACAGCTTAGTTGTCAGATGGCAGAACCCTGTGAAATTTTATTGGACACCCCCATGGCTATCCAATGCCTGGATCTCCCTAGTCTTTCTGTGCACATCATTGCTGGTCTACCCTGCAACAGAAACCATATGCCCTAGGACGATGAGTCACAACTACATCAAAACCACCCACAAGGCATGAAGAGTATCTATAGCACATAAATACCAAATAAGACCCCAGACTAGGGTTGTGCTGTGGGTGTTAAGCCTGGCTACTTTATTTATGTTTGGATGATGAACTGTGTGAAGCAAGAGAGTGATATGGTTTCTAAAAAGCTCTTCTTTTGTTGTTAACTAACAGCAGATTTTCTATAAAGACTTTTTAAGGTTTGGGATAAGGGATCTGCCATACAGAAAGCATTCTGGAAGAAATGTATTTTGATTATAAAAACATTTTCAGCTTCTTAAAATATATATTTATTAAAATTTTAATTCTAAACTATAGTTTATATATGTATAAGTATGTAATATATATGCATGTGTATATGTATATGTTTTAATATTTTTCTATTTAATAATCTACCAAAACCATGGCAATGCTTAACTTAGCAAACACATTGTTTTTTCCTACTTTATTATAACATGTACAATGAAGTATAAATTGTTGTTCACAGGTCAATTTGTTCTTGTCTAAAGTCCTATTCCGCCTTCAGCAAAAAGCAATTCACCTTCAGCAAAAGTTATTTAAGACTTCAGAGCCCTCCTGTAGATGAACACAGCCCAGAGAACTAGGTAGGATTGTACATGGCTTGAACTTCACTGAAGAATCAGTTCAGTTACACAAAAATTTCACTGGTGTGAAAATATCAGATATGGATACATTTTAGAAGATTTGAAAA
Source organism: Indri indri (assembly GCA_004363605.1). Classification (NCBI taxonomy): domain Eukaryota; kingdom Metazoa; phylum Chordata; class Mammalia; order Primates; family Indriidae; genus Indri; species Indri indri. Next base: position 10,986 of record RJWJ010026043.1, read on the forward strand.
CTTAGATAGGATACGGAGAAGGATGATATTGCTTCACAAATTCACCTTAACTTGGGAACAACGGAAAGTAGAGATTGGTGAAATTTGGTGAGACTGGCTAACATAATGGATAACTATAAACTTGTACCTGTGAGGTAGGTGTTGTGCGAGGAATTAATGAAATAGTGAGAAAGGGGCTGAGACATGTCTTCATTCAAATCCAGTTTCTCAGGTGAAACAACTCCATTTTCTTCTCCACTCAGATAGCGCATAAATCCATCCACGGATATCTGTCCTGGAGGAAATGAAGAGTTAAGAAGAATGTGAATGTATTCTTTTTTAGGGGGTGCTGATATCAAATTGCTTTAATTTTTTTTTTTGGGGGGTGGGGGCAAAAAATCTCTGGTAGTGTCCAAGGCAGAAGACAGTAGCCACAATTGCATTTTATTAATAGCATGTATAAACAAGAGCGTAGAATTACGCCATTTCATTACAGTTATCTCCAAATGTCACAGATAACAGAGAAAAAATATAGTTATTAATATATGACCCTCACTGACCTTTCAGAGAATTTAAATAGCTAAACACCAACTTCCTGTTTTCAAATATAAGACTGGACATTGACTTTATGGATGGACGCCAAAATGTTGTTAGTGCTTTCTCTGGGTGATAGATTTTGGGGTAAATTTCCAAATTTTCTATTATAAATACATATTACTTTTATAACCAGTGAAGTTATGCACAAGTGGTTTTATTATTTAAGATGAAGTGAAAGTGTTTTAAAAAAATGGTTTTTCTCTGAAACAGAAAATAAAAATGACCACAAATGATTCATTCCTAGGAATAAAAAGCTGAATGCTCATAAAAAGGAAGTATTTAAATTTCACATTCAGAATGATTTTACTTCAAATAGCAGAAATATGACTTACACTTTAGTTTACTCAGATTCTATTTAGAAATCTTTCTTTTGTTGAAACCTTTCTGAGTTGACTAACGCTAACTACTGAGATAATTATTTTTTCAATTTTATTGAGATATAATTGACAAAAATTGTATATATTTAAGTGTATAACTTGATGCTTTGATACATGTATTGAGACAATTATTTATTATAGTAGGCTTTATAGACACATGGAATCATCTTAACTATTTTGGTCCATCACCACAGTTTGTTTCTTCAGCCTTAACAATCAAAGCCTTAAAACAGCACATTTGTGGGTAGTAAAAATGTTGCCAGTAAATGTTGGTGGATAGCATTTCTTTTTGAAATTTTTTTTGTTACTATAAAAATGGTATATTCATTGAAAAAAAGTTAGGAAATGAGATAAACAGAGGAAAAACAAAACTTTTTCTGAAGACTCTTATTTCAGAGATAACTACTATTAAGGAGGTAGTTACCTCTCTTTTTTTTTTTTCTTTTCTTTTCTTTTTAAGTGCTGGCTAATGAGCCCGCCTCTGCCCAGGAGGTAGTTACCTCAACCTTTAACAATCTTGGTGTGTGAGCTTCCAGAAAAAAAAGTGTGTGTGTATAATTCTTTTATGAAGCTGCAATCATATATACACATATATATATAATTACATATATATAATTTAGTAACCTCCTTTGTTTGCATTAATTGAAAAATATATTAAGAACATTTTCATGTGAGAATAAATACCATGCAGATAAATATTTAACTACAACATATAAAATACGTAGCTATTTATATTTTATGTATTAGAAAATACAACACTATAACACGAAGTAATATTCTATTATCATTGGTTTTTTTAAGTTATTTCTAATTTTTTCACTAGTATAAATGACATTGCATTGAATATTCTGACAGTTAGATCTTTGTAAACATCCTTAATTACTTCTTAAGGATTGAATTCCCAGAAATAGAATTGCTGATGCAAATACTATGAATATTTTTAAGGCTTTCAATACACATAACCAATTTTCTTTCTGTTAAAGTTCTAGGAATTAATTTTCACCAATATAAAAGTACCTGCTTTTCTTCTTTTCACCCTTTCTACCAAACTTACAGGTAAAAATGTGATATCTAGCAATTCTAATTTTTATCGATTTGAGCATCACTTACTCTTGAATGGGATGAGGTGTGTCATCTAAATGGCAAAGCTAGCACTGACTATTGACCACAGTAAAAATCTTTTCATATCCAATAAATTTCTCAGGGTGACTGATGACTACTTATTCCAAATTTTGGAAACATTATAGCTAAATCACCTTTAATATTATTATCCAATAATAAATAAATAAAAAGAAAGAAATTTTGTATTGGCTCTTTTGAAGAGAGAAGCTATTTTATAAAAGAAAAATCTTCCTAAACAAACTTTTAAATGGAAACAGTATTTGTAATATGAACCGCTTAAAAATTAACTCTAACACATACTTTGATAATTTCAATAATGACATAAGAAAAAAAGTGCTAAGAAGTTCTCTTGCATTAGAAATGAGAAATATGACATAAATGTCTTTTTATTGGTATGTTTGTGTGAGACCAATTTTTAATAGATTCCATAGTCTATACCTCTAAATAACCATTACTTAACAAAGTGATCTTTCTGATCATGCTGCCATTGATAATAGCACTTTGGTTATTGCCATTGCAGAATTCTTTTTAAAATTCATCTACAGTTGAATGAATGTATCCCTTTAAACTGATTTCAATTTTTGGAAACAAATCAAAGTCAACTTAGAGCCAAAGCTATTTCAATAGATGGTTTAAAAAATATTTTGGGGTATGAAACTCATTTAGAGGTAAAATCTTATTTTTAAAAAATCAAATTTCTTTGTAGTCTTCCTTATTTCTGTGACGAGTCCAGCTTGTCAAGTACTTCTCAGACTAGAGTCTCTATTCCTTCTTCCCTTTTTTCCTTTCCTTCTTCCCTCTCTCTTCACCTTCCATTCTTTCACAAAGATTTATCAAACACCTACATGTGCTAAATATAAAGAAAAATAAAGCCTGCATAAAACTTAGCGTCTACCTTCAAAGAGCTCATAATCGAATAGAAAAATAAGACCATTCACTTCTTGAAAACCACCCTTCCAAACAGGGTGTCTTCCCTGGAGTCTACTATGATGCTTTGTGAACAGTAGGCACTAAATCATCACTTCTTTTGGATGACTATTATGCTTCAAAACAGAAAATAAATTGTTTTGAACCTGGAATATCACCAAAGGCAGAATAATCTTGTTTGATTCTTGTGTTCTGATTAGGTCAAATCATATGAAATTGCTAAGATTTGATGTTTCTAACCTATGCAAATGGCAATTTCACACAACTCAGTCTCCAACTACAGCTGCTCCTTAGAGGACAGGCAGTAAATGTTAAGTGTCTTCAGGGGCCAGGAAAGGAAAGTAAGATGACCACTGGATGATGTGCACACTGAATGTGCATTCTGGGGGAGTCGTGTAGTGTGGAAAACTGGCAAGTGTATGGTCCTTCTAAAGGCACGCATATTACAGCAATAAAATACTGTGTGACCCAACACAGTGGTGCTGAATTTGGTCCTGAGGCTGTCAGTCTGTAACTGTTATCTTGCAGGAATAAATATCCTTTGGTCTGATCAGTAACTTTTAAAACCATAAAAAAAAAATATGCCAACAGGGCAGGGATGACAAATGAATTTTTACTTTAGCTCCAGTTCCCATTGTTGGTGCCTTCTGGGTGCTTGTGTTGAGGAAGATTCTGAACCATGCTTGTGATTAAATTTGATGACCATCATAAGTGCAGGACAGAAAAGTGAGGGTATACACACCATATATTTGTCATCCTCAAATGACAAAGTTGGATATTATGACTAAGGTCAAGGTATAATTTGGAACATGCCAGTTTTATTTAATTCATTAATGAGGAAGCCAGGAAGATGGCAATGCCAGTTCAAAAATGGCAATGAGACATTGCTATATACACATATGTGTATATGTATGTACTTTTTTGGTCAGCAAAGAAAAAAAAAAAAACAAACAGAAAAACCAAAAACCAAAAACCATAACCTATACAGATATTGCTAAAATGAATATAAAGCTAGTTAATGTTCTACAGGTCCATTGAACCATAAACTTTTGGATTATCTTCTCTGCCTTTATTATTTCACAGAAAAAGCTCTGCCTTGCTAACAAAAGGAGCAAATGCTCAAGGTTTCTGATACATCAAATGACTAGGCACAGATAGGTCAAAGTCAAGAAAAGCCAATGAAAAAGTAAACATGAAGAGTAGTGAATGTGTAATCTAGGCATCAGCTAAGGGGTCAGAAGTTCAATTAAAAGATGCACATGTTTCGGCATAATGAATTCGCCTAAAAATAGTTCTGACTAGTAAAATCTTAAGGATAGAGAACAGACTCTCAGAGGATTTTCTTCTGCTTCATATAATTGACTGCTGGAATACTGCTGTGACTGTTGACTTAAACCCACTCGTCCCTTTCTATCAAACTTGCACTGTTTGTGAAAAATTGCTTACAATTTTTTTTCTGGTTCACTGAGGTGCGTAGAAGAATGAAAAAGCTTGAGAATGAAGATAGCAAAACACATTGCTTTTCTAAATAAATTAGTAACAGCACAAGAAATTCCGCTCCACTCCCGCCAGTGGTAACTGGTCAGGGACAAATTCCTTGACCACAGAATGAGTCAACTATATGGACACTTAAGTCTCCTCTAGCTCTAAACGTCTATGAATTCAAGTGGGTTAATGATTAGGGATTATTAATAGTTAAATGAAAACAAAATGTCCCCTATTAGAACGAAATTCTGAAACATCAAACCACAATGAAAAGCAATGTTACAATTTTTTGAAATAAAATCAACAGGAAGCAAAGTTAAGTTGAGAAGGATAAGGCCAGCTGAGAAAGGCTAAAAACAAATTCACTTACATATTTTCTTAATGAAAGATCAGTATGCTTCCAGTTGGGCACTCGCTCATATAATGACACCTAAAGATAGGTCTTTATAAGAATACATATTGTTACAACTCTCAAGGAATGGAAAAAAATCACTGCTCCAACAGATGTCAGGAAGACAGTAATTCAAATTCTGCTGTGACTTAACGATACAGGGATGCTTTAAAAATCAACCTTTAAAACTATGCATTGTATCCAGTGACAGCTGGATACAATTCATGCTTACAAGTGCATGCACTTGAGTATTTACTGTGGTAGGGGCTACTCAGAAGCCTTCACTAAACCTAGGGCCAATTGTGGGCTTCGAGAACAATTAAGAATGAAGAGAATCTGTGTCCAGAAAAGGGAGCTCTGGAGAATAGAACAGAATAATCGTCTAGAAGAGCTTTGATCTTCTCAGTCCCAACACTTTTATCTGTTGGCTTCTAAAAACCTACTTTTAATAGAAATTTCTCGGTTGACCCTGTGATTTCAGGCCTCTGGTCCAGGAAGAGCAAGATGTCTTGCATTCACCCTGGAGCTGGGGCCCTCCATGCTGATGGTTATTAATGGACAAATTTTTATGGAAGGTCCATCTTTATGTGCTGAGTTGAAAATAACCAAGGATGTGTCCATCAGAGACTTTCAAGAGCTTAAAAATATGGCACGTAAAATTGTGAAATTCCTATTAGATTCATTTTGATGCTCAGTTCAGGTTTCTATTCATTGAGTATAGAGTTCTAACGTACATGTAGCCATAGAGTTTGGAGCTGGAGCCACACTCCCAGTTAGTGGACGAACATACTAACTTCATGTTGGCCACATAGGAACCTTCTGGATTCCTGGGGATGTAGATGTCAGAAATCTTCTGAAAGGACTAACTCATTTTGATCTAGTTCTGTTCCAGTTTCTCTTTCACCACTCTGCTGCTCAGGTCTGGCAGAAGATGGAAGAAAATCAGCCAGTTTTGATCGTTGATGGGCTGAATTTGGAAGGAAGGAGCAGGGGGCGACTGAGTGTGGCCAGTGAGTGGAGTCACCATGGTGAGCTAAGAAGCCACCTGTGTGATTTGCTCTTAATGCACAGATACTACTGCAGGGGACAACTGTAAGGAAAACAGAATGCAGCCAGAAGCCAAGGGCTGTTTTCTAAATTTGCAGCTATTTTTATAGCTGCTATCCAGTGCTGCTTTTACTGGGGCAGCTAATAGAAACAAGCTCCCTTATTTCCCCTTGATTAGAAGCAAACACTTTTCTTTTAGCTTTTGGTATTTATTTCTGTATCTCAAAATAATATGCTTATATTACTAGCTTTTTACTTATCACCATGAAAGATGAGGATATTGCTCTTTCTTGTCTATACTCCCAAAGCATATATACACATTCTTCCCATCCTTTAGAGATAGTTATATTGTAATTTAGTTAATGTGTTCAATGTTTGTATTATCGTGCCTAAGCATTCTATTCGGGGCTGAGTCATATAATAACCTAACAATTATTTTTATTCTCCCACACATTTTTATTTTCCCTGTAGTTAAAAATTATCTTATTTGCTTGATTTGTGTGTGTGTGTGTGTGTGTGTGTGTGTGTGTGTGCGCGCGCACATAGCTCTAGTCCAGCTCCAAACTCTCCATCAGTTATCTCAACCTCTTTGCAATATGTTCAAGCGCAGGTGTTCTCCCAGCTACGTTCTCTTAAAGTCTTTTCTAGAGCCTTTAGATCTGCTCCAATCTAGATTGATTAATTTCCATTTTCTTCACTTCTGTGCTGAATCTCTTTTATTTTTTGTGTACCATTGCTTCCTCTTTCATGGTTAGCTTTTTCATTTCAGTTCGAACACATCTGACAGTAGCTTCCTGAAAAAGGGTTTACGAATGTTAAATTTCTTGAGGCTTGAATGTCTAAAAATGTTTTCATTAAATTTGCACACTTGATTGCTAGTTTAGCTGGATATAGCATTCTGAATTGAAATTTTTTTTTTTTTTTTTTAGATTTTTGTGGGAAAATTTGCTCCATTGTCTTTAACTTCGTGTGTGGTTCCTAAGAGGTTTGAAGACTTTCCGACTCAATATTCTAAAAAAAGGTATGTGGTTTGTTTCCCTTTTTGTCTCTCTGGAAATTTATAGCAACTTTGGTCCAAGTTTCTTGAAATTTCACAATGATGCACTTTGGTATGGGTTTATATTTGGTATGGGTGTGCTGGGCACCCTTTGAGACAGTTGAGTCTGAAAGCTATTGTCTTCTTTGGGAAAAATTCTATGAATTATTACTATGGTAACTTCATCTATATTTTCTTTCTGGAATATTATTTGGCCAGACTTTAATTTTTTATACATTTTCTCTCTAATTTTTCATCTAATCTTTTTGTTCTAATCTCTAAAAGAGTTCCTCAACTTCATTTCCAAGTCTTCTTTGAGTGTTTTTTTTTCCTGCTGCTCTTTTTCATGTCAACAACCAGTTTATATTCTCTGACATTTCTTTTAAAAATTAGCATTGTGTTTGTTTTTCATGGATGCAATGTATTTGGTTATTTTTCTAAGGAAATACATGACATATGCATATTTAAAGAATTCTTCTCACTACACAGTCATTGTTTTCTGCAAAGTTACTTTTCTTCTTCTTATTTTGACTTTTTAAAAAGAATTTTTCCTCATATGTCTGGTTACTTTTAATTATCTGTTCATATTTCAAACTGGCAGACTAAAAAGCTGATTGGCCCTTTGAATGCATTTGGTGGCTTTGAAAAGTATGGGAGTTGATAAGGCGCCACTGAAGAGGAATCTGTCTTCACCTCTTTCGGAGTAATTGATATCTTTAGGTCTTTTTTCTTGGGCTGATCAGAGTCCTGAGAGAAGTTCTGCCTCATCTCTTGCCAGGAGAGTAAAGACCTGGATGCCAGCATTGTGGAGCCAATTGGGGAAAGGCTGGAGGTCTCAGCATTTAGTATTCTTATGATCACTTTATCTCCTTGCTTTCAAAATGGTAGCCCTGCCTTCACCTGGGCCTTGTGTCATCCTTGGACCCTTTGTTTTCCTGTCTCCAGAGAGTAAACCTCTAGTCTCACTGGTGGGAATTCTTACTATCACTTAAGCAGGTCTCATCCAATCCCCTTTATTTTATGCCTTACCTCCAATCCCATTTCCAAAGGAACCTAGCACCATCAATTCCTGAGATTTTTAAGGTTTTTATGGAATAACTTTTTTTTTTTTGGTTCACTGAGGCACGTAGAAGAATGTATTTATACACCAAGCTACATCAGTCATTGGTTGAGGACTGCTTCCAGGGGGATAATTTCCAGCACCTTTGGCCCACAGCACCCTTGGTAAGGGGGGTTCTGGCAGCCAAAGAAAGCCTTTAGCAAAGAGATGCAAGCACTTAATTGGAAGTCCAGCCAACAGGTAGGGTTTCCTCAGTTTACTGCTGATTTTTAGAACTCAGAACAGTGCCTGGCTTGTAAGTATTCAATAAATATTAGTTGAAAGAATGATTGTTTGATTCCGTAAATATTCACACTTATACTTGATTCATATTATGAGTCATTTTGTGTTTCATCTTGGTAACTAAATCTCTCAAACTAAATTGTATCATAGAGAACTAAAAGTGGCAATTACGAGTTCAGCTGTTAATGACACTGCAAAGGATGGACTAAGAAAAATACATCAAAGAAATACAATGACAGCTTACAGACCAGAACCAAGAAGCCTGGCTGGCAGTGACTAGTGGTGGTACCTTGAACATCAGCAAATGTTTTCACAGAACAGGGAGGACTTAGGGAGCTGAGTCCCAACCCAGAGTCTTAGAGACATTGAAAGTGTTATCTCTATTCCCTACCTCTGCTTAGCCCCTGGCAGAAGTACTAATCAGAAAGCACTAAATGTCAAAAGCCATTGAAGTAGACAAGAAGAACGGGACTAGGGTAAGTCAGAATAGGGCCAATCAATCCTTAAATGATAGCAGAGTTGATTGTATTTCATTCCATTGCACATGGCAAGCTACCCGCTCTATCGACATCCTCTCTTCTTAGCTTCCTTTGCTCAGCCCTGGCAGAATTTCCTACTACCTTCATGAGTAAAAAGTATGTCTAAAGAAATCCCTAGTTCTTCACCTTCTACCCAGAAGTTCATGCACCTGACTTTCAATAAGGTCAGGTAACACAAGCTGATGCTACCACTGCACCCTTGGTAAGGGGGATTCTGGCAGCCAAAGAAAGACTTTAGCAAAGAGATGCAGGCACTCTGTGGGAAGCCCAGCCAGTGGGAAGTTTCCTCAACTTACTGCTGATCTGCAGAACTCAGGAAAGTATTTATACAGAAATTTCTGAGCCCAGGGATGGGTCCTCAGCACCATAGTCTCTCATTACACTACCTACGAGTTCCATGACCCACTGGAGGGAAAAGTACATAAGTTGTGGTTGAAAGTTAATTGCTAAATAGATTTCATGGCACATTACTGGAAAGACCCACAGTCGGGCTCTTTCTTGCTCTGTATATGTTTTTATTTTTTACCGGGATGGTTACCTAGGAAATGACCCCATCACAGTACGTGGAGCTGCTCCTGAGCTAGCCCTGAGAGCAGATGTAAGGCAGCAGCAGAAGCAAAGTGCTAAAGAAAAAATGCTGCAGAAGTTCAAGGAAAGAAAATGTGGTGGGCCATGGTTACGTACGCGGTACTTAAGAAAAAAAAAGAAAAGATTCTAACTTGAAAGGAAAGCGCGAGGAGGAAAAGGAGACAGAGCCTTTGAAGAGTTTCGTGAATTTGCTCTGTTTCCACCATATTGTTTAACAAACCTTTATGGATGTGCGGCTGACAGCATACAAACACTAACTCATTTCATCCTCTTAGTAACTCTCTCGGTGGGGACTTTTATGACTATTTTATAGATGAGGAACCTGAGGCAAGTAGCTTGCTCAAGGTTGCACAACTCGTAAGTGAATAAATTCGGATTTGAGCCTGGGAAGTCAGGCTTTGTGTCCCACACCTTTAACCCCCATGCAATGCTGCTTGTAGAAGACACCACACATCATACAGCGATAGGATAAGGTAAATTATAATAATAATAAAAGGAACTACCATTACTGAGCACCGACCATGTGCCAGGCACAGGAATCCTGTGAGAGAGGACTTTTTAATTCCCATTTTCAGTTGAATAAACGTAAGCTTAGAGAGGATAGTGATGCCTGAGGACACAGGGGTCCACAGCGTGAAAGCTGCGTCCGGAGCCCATACAGGGGTGATGGAAAGACAGATGGTGGTGGCTGTGACGGATGACGTCTGTCTGCATAACTCCCAGCACTGGCCTGGGTGGGGGCGTGGACCCTGGGGAGGAGAGGGCCTCGCCTCCTGGGCACTTGGCTTCAATCTGGGCATTAGTCCTAAAAATAGCCCTGAATGTAACCAAGGACGAGTTTCCTCATGATTTACTTATCTCTCTAAAATGTGTTACTTTAATCTTCCTGTTTAAAGAAGCTGAGATCCTGCGGACAAATGACCCATCTGGCAGAGGCGTGAGGATTAGCTCTTTGATTTGAATTTGTCTATCAAGGTCCAAAATTCTTTTCCAGACTTAATTTACATTCTAATCTCCGCAAGTCATTTAAAGGTGTCCTCTAGCATTTTTTATGCTCCAATCCTTTCTATTGTGTTTTACTTTCTTTCCAAAAGAAAAATAAACACAATAGAAAACTTGTCATGCCAACATGGGGACAAAAGAAATGCTAAACAGAAGAGGTGACATTGTTTTGCGGATTTTGTAAAAAATTTGCAGGTTAGCTTTTTAAAAAGTTAAACAGCCAAACACATGCAAATAACATCTTCAGGGCCCAGAGAAATTTCTACAAATTTTGCTCTGGAAGACAGATGGCCTATAAATCCACATAGAATCATCACACAGTCGAGATGGGCAAACCTGGCAATGTGTCTGCCAGCTAGCATGGCCACCAGCCTCCTATTTTTGAGCCAAATGCCAATTAGGCAGGATCTGGCACTCATATGTTTGGATGTCACTGGGATTAAGTGGTCGAGAATCCATTCATCATTGCTCAATCGTCACTCAATGTAATAATACCAGAGCATACTGGAATGCTACCAGCCCCATGGTTTCGCACCTCCCTAAATCACTTCTAAGCACAGCACTGAGAAGCTATTTCTTGGCTCACGTCTATTCCTGGTGCTGTGACCCTTGTGAATTCTGCTAGACCAGCTCAGAGAAATTAAGTGCAGATGGCATTAATTTCTCATGGCTCACCAAAATCTATTTGCTTGCTTTCAGAAACAATCTATTAAATGCTGTCTTCTCAATTATCTTTGTGTGGGCACAAACTTTCCTATTGCATTTGCCAAATGTGTTCTTGTATAGTATACAGACTTTGCTGGTTTCTTTATATAGTTTATCATTTTTTTCCCAAACCCTCAAGTCAACATGTTCTATACTTGTTCCCATGCCTTATTACCTTAGGTCAAAAAGTGTCATATATTCTTATTGCATCTGGATTGTAAAAACTGTTCTATTACCATAGCTATTTACAAATACAACTCTAAGATATGGTATGATAATGTCCCCTAAATGGCTCTGTGCTCTTCTCAAAAGCTTTTTCAGATTAGTCCCTCACCCAGAGCTCACGGCTTTTTGTGTCCCTGCAGTTTTTCCCTGTATTAGGTTGTACCACTTGATGTGGTTTTGTGTGAAAGTTAATAACACCTTTGATGTAGCACTTTGTCTTTTTCAAAATATTCTCACATCTGTGAGTCTATTTACTCCTCACTGTTCTGTTTAGTAGGTAGAATAAGAGTTTTATTATTTAACATGACAGATAAACAAACTTTGTCTCAAGAGAGATTAAATTGTCCCCTTAAATTGACATGGAGAGATAAGGACAGAATCCAGATTTGTACCCTTCTCTCTGAAATACAGCCTTAGAGCTGCATTTGCAGTGTGTACGTGTATAAGTACTGTTTTAGCACGTAGTTAGAGGTTCTCAGGAGGGTAGGAGACAAGTTCCATTATATTTTATTAGTGCACTGTCGCATTGCTTTGTGAGACAAGACCTTCCACAATGGTTTCTGACCATAATGCAAAGGAGGCAAAAATCTTCTAGATTCTTAACCAAAAGGTCATGTTTCTTGGTCACACTGGACATTGGTTTTCTAAGGGCAGGGACCATGACCTTCACTTTGTTTACAGCTCTTCAATTATCTAGCATAAAGGCAGGGCCAGAATATCATGTGCTCCTCAATGCTTTAGAATGAACTACTTAGAACATGCTATCTTTCAGTGTCTTAAATGCCACCAGATATTGGTCTGTCCCTCATCTGGCCCTCTCTCTAAAGCACTCCCGAAGTGCAGCAGGAAATGCCACTCTCCTCTTCAGAAGCCTTCAGCACATCCTTCCCCACTGTACTGACCACAGAGGAGGTTTACTGCATTGACAAGTCCCATGAGGTGAGAAATGGTACCTTTCCATTGTCTAGCCCA